>CM055266.1:49462272-49500280 GCA_029237695.1 Conchocele bisecta
AAAGGGAGATAAGTAAACAAGAATTCCGCGGAATCAGATGCCTCGCCTTGTCCCGCCTTGACCTCGAGCCTGGGCCCGAAAGCAATTTTCACTGGCCCGAATATATTATACAATTATTGACTAGTGAGCCATAGAATATCAGATTATATTCTATGGCTCACTAGTCAATAATTGTTTTATTATATGATAATAGTCTGTATATAGCACTTACGACCTTATGCTACTAGACAAAAATTGAAAAAGAATTAGAAAAAAAAAATGATTTTTTTTTTTTTAAAAATTAAAAATAATAATGCTTGCTGGAGCCTAGAATTTTTTTTAATAGTCCTATATTTATCTACATATATCTGCACATGTCCACATAATGCCACAATATTTTCAACACAGTTTACGGAAATGTAATATACAAAAATAAAAAAAATAATAATGCTCGCTACTGGAGCCCAGAATTTTTGTTAATAGTTACGGAAATGTAATAATATACCTGTATAAATTACCTGTAATAAGTTAATGGTCAGTTAAAAAATTGTAAAAAAAAAAATGGAAAAAAAAATTAAATTTAAAAAAAATAAAAGAATAATGCTCCCTACTGGAGCCCAGAATGTTTTTTAATAGTCCAATATTTATCTACATATCATATATATACAGGTCCAAATATTGCCATAATATTTTCAACACAGTTTACGGAAATGTAATATAATCATTTACCTGTATAAATTACCTGTATAAATTACCTGTAAGTGGTCAGTGGTCAGTTGCACATGCTAGCACATGCACAGGTGTATAGTCTGTATATAGCACTTTAATACGACCTTATGCTACTAGACAAAAATTGAAAAATAATTTGAAAAAACAAAAATGAAAAAAAAAAATGAAAAAAAAAAAAAATGAAAAAAAAAAATGAAAAAAAAAAAATGAAAAAAAAAATGGAAAAAAAAGAATGAAAAAAAAAAATGAAAATAAAAAAATGAAAAAAAAACAAAATGGAAAGAAAAAGTTTAAAAATAATAATGCTTGCTACTGGAGCCTAGATTTTTGTTTAATAGTCCTATATTTATCTACATATATCTGCACAGGTCCACATAATGCCACAATATTTTCAACACAGTACCCAATGTAGTAATTTACCTGTATAAATTACCTGTGGTCAGCAGTGGTCAAGCACTGGACATTTGCACATGCAAGCCCATGCTAGCGCATGGTTCTCCCAGTCTCTATTGTTCTCTCTACAGGTAAGGTGTACAGAGCACACGAGAAAAGGTGTACAGAGCAGACGAGAAAACGGGTCTTCATGCATTATTGTCCAGTTTGTAGAGTGCTCAGAACAAAAAAGGGAGATAACTCAAAAATTAGCTACGCAAGAGTTGTCATTCTTGTGCGCGACACACCTCCGGGTCGTGGTCTATGCATGTGTGAAGTTTCATGAAAATATTCCAAAGGGTGGTCGAGCTATGCTCCGGACAGGAAATCAGTGCGCGAAAACAAAAAAGGGAGATAACTAAAAAATTAGCTATGCAAGAGTTGTCATTCTTGTGCACGATACACCTTCGGTTCGTGGTCTAATTGAATGTGTTAAGTTTCATAAAAATATTCCAAAGGGTGGTCGAGTTATGGTCAATCAGTGCGTGAAACAAAAAAAGGAGATAATTAAAAAATTAGCTAATGCAAGAGTTGTCATTCTTGTGCGCACACAACCTTCGGGTCGTGGTCTATGCATGTGTGAAGTTTCATGAAAATATTCCAAAGGGTGGTGGAGTTATGCTCCGGACACGAAATCAGTGTGAGAAACAAAAAAGGGAGATAACTCAAAAATTAGTTATGCAAGAGTTGTCATTCTTGTGCGCGACACACCTTCGGGTCGTGGTCTATGCATGTGTGAAGTTTCATGAAAATATTCCAAAGGGTGCATGTTATGAGTTATGCTCCGGACAAGAAGTGTCTGCGGCGGACGCGGACGCGGACGCGGACGCGGACGCGGACGCGGACGCGGACGCGGCGCGCTGTCAAATCCATAGTATCCGAGTCCGGGGGATACAATTATACGCTACAGTAAATGACAGACCATCTTTCGTCATGTTAAGCAAAGAAACACAATTAACAATTCTGGTGACACAATATCCTCGTAAAACTGCGTAATTATTGGTTAAAGCAATGCACATGCGTAGCTTATTCTTGTATCAATAGCAAATTATTAATCTTACCAATGTGACCTCAAATCAACCCGCACAATTATGCGGAGCGATCAGTGGCCATATTGTTCATACACACTTGCAAAATTCATATTCATAAGTTCAATGTGAGATTTAACCCTTAAAACCCTGAATATAATTTTGTCGTCTGCTTCTTTTGTTTACTAATTTTGAAATTTTGTATTTATTTCTGCTTTAGCAACTCACTAGAATCGTCTCCATTGGTGACAAATCTGATGCACCGCTGAAACAGCTTTATTTTAGGTAACAACATACATGTACATGTTCATTATGTATACTAAAAGCAGCAGACGACCATTTCCGCATTCCATGGTTGGTAGGGTTAAAGCATGGAGATATGTATTACTACATTCTTGTAACTACAATGTTTGGAAACACACACAGTCATCATACGTTATTATGACTTGTATATGTCCGCTGGTTGGAAAAGAGTACATCAAGGTAGTTGCAAATATTGATTAAACCAGATTATCTCAGTAATCTAATGGCGTCGACGTGGTCCCCTAAACATATTCGATCTGAATCAGCGTTTATTGTACGTGCCGTGAAGTACCCTTTCCCACATGGATACATATACACTGTAAGGTATAACTGTGACAAAGCATGCGCGTATTTATTTATATATATGTACATATTCATGAATTGTGGTAAAAGTGACATATAGGCCCATAAGGCCGGGTGTATCTGAATAACGACTCTTGAACATTGCGATATATATATATATTGTTTACACATGTCACTATAATCAAGATAATAAATAAATTACTTACTTACTTACTTACTGACTTATATTTGATGATTAAAAGTATACATAATTATTATACTGAATTTGTTACAGTAATGTAATGAATTCAGTATAATAAAAATTAATAAATTTATCCTTAAATTGAAAATGTCTCCCTCAAAATATACTTTGCTAGATAAGTATACTTTGCAATGTTGGTGAAATAGGCTACATGTGTCCTAGCGTACTCATGTACATTTGTGGCCTGATAGCGATATTGTTACATGCAGACGTAGGACCGTGTTTCATTGACGGAATGACGAACAGTGTGGATCATGAACAGACTGTGCGGATGAACAGGATGATCTGGATCTACACTGGTAGCAAAACCCATGAGCCGTATTTCTCCAGCCACAACCACATACCCCGCTTAGTTGTTGGCACATCTCTCAGCTATTGCTTGCCCACAACTAAGCGGACTATGTGAACAGATGGTCAGAATGTTTGTTGGTGCCATATGCATATTTGGGCGGATTTCGTTGGTTTTGGGCAATGTGCATGTACATAGGTTTATGCAACTGCTAATGCTCAATCATTACACACGACATCAATCGTCAATTATCAACACATTCACCGTTCCGAAGTTCCGGGCCTTTTCGATACTGTAAAAATACCCAGTAAATTCGTACTTATACGTGTAACTCGTGGGAGGTGACGTAACCTTGACGGTAACAATGCACCTAAACCACCAGAGATACCGAAATAACTCATAAAACACTGAAATATTAACTGCGTATAAATATGTGCGGTGACTGGGGTTATGTTTTTGCATTTTAAAGCCATGTGTAAGTGTTGACGGGATAAATAGAATAGCAGGTTAATGCCGTGAATGGGAAAAAATATCTGGCGCGGCACGGAAATGGGATGTGCTCGGCAGGGCGTCGCACATCCCGTTTCCTAAGCCTTGCCAGATCTGTTTTCCCATTCACGGCACTAACCTACTATTGTCTATTTGACCGACAGCTTTATACTGCGGGTCTCAGTTACGAGTAGATATTATGGCCACATATGTAAAATATGTGTAACAGGTGTCACAATATAGACCAGACATTATGTTTTTTAAAACATGGATATATATCACCCCCTTTGCATATATGACTGTAAAAATGTATATGAGTTTCAGCGACCTCGTGAAGGTCAAACATGCAACGGTCATATGAATTGTTACATGAGTGTGTCCATGTATATCAAGTGTGCTAAATATTAAGTGTAATCAATCTATTAATAAGTTTCATGACATTTTAGAGAAACATTGACCGCGGACGTACGTCTGTACGTACATACGGACATACGTAGGTACGGATGGACGGAACATCAAGAGCACAGCATTGTGTTCCCCACACCTTCCCGTCCCTTCCCGTCCCTTCCCGTCCCTAGAAATTCCGAAGTCCGACAGAGTTTCCGATAATTTCTTCGCAATAATATCTGTATTTATGCGGAATCTTCAGAAACCCATCGGAATATAAAAAACTACAAGAGTTGTCAGAAGACAACGAAGCTTGCCTGTTGGCAGCCTTCACTCAAACTTGGCACAGTTGCATCAAAAAGCATGAATATTATATAACGTGACCTTGGGTTAAGGGGCGTGCGGTGGACCTTGACATTGGGGTCAGTGGTGCAAGGTGGGTTGTGGGCTTGCTGTAGCATAATATAACATATTAAGATGACTTCATGTATGAAATATCAATGCGCTCCCTGAAAACAGAAGTAAAACAAAATTTAACCCAACGTTAAGTTTATGAATGCACTAAGTTGGTGATTCTACAGCATGATAGCTATTAACATGAGGAATGCATGTATGAATGTGCTAAGTTTGTGACATTGACCTTGGGGAAAGGGGTTGGGGTGTCATGGATTTACTGTAGCACAATAGAGGATCATCAGATGAATGCATGTATGAAATATCAAAGCGTTCCATGTACAGAAACAGAAGTTACTCAACATTTACCCCCAACGTTAAGTTTATGAACATGCTAAAATTGTGACATTTACCTTGGGGTGAGGGTTGGGTGGTGGGTTGTGGATGCTACAGCATGATAGAGGGCCATCTGAGGAATGCATGCATGAAATATCAAGGTGTTCCATGAAAGGAAACATATTTTATAAGACATTTACCCCAACGTTAAGTGTATGAATGTGCTAAGTTTGTGACCTTCAGCCATGGGAAATTGGTGGGAGGTGGGTGCTGAATTTGCTATAGTACGATAGAGTATCATCAGATGAATGCATGTATGAAATATGAAGTTATTCCCCTGTAAATAAACAGAAGTTACACAACATTTACCCCAACGTTAAGTTTATGAACATACTAAGTTTGTGACCTTGACCTTAGGGCAATGGTTGGGTGGTGGGTCGTAGACCTGCTACAGCATGATGGAGGGTCATCTGAGGAATGCATGTATGAAATATCAAGACGTTCCATGAATGAAAACAGATGTTATAAGACATTTACCCCAACGTTAAGTTTATGAATGTGCTAAGTTTGTGACCTTGGGGTAAGGGTTGTGTGGTGGGTCATGAATTTGCTACAGCATGATGGAGGGTCATCAGAGGAATGCAGGTATGAAATAACAATATGTTCCATGAAAGGAAACAGAAGTTATAAGACATTTACCCCAACGTTAAGTTTGTGGACGCTGACGACGCCGACGCTAAAAATCAATATTCCGAGTTTTATTATCGGACTTTCGAGCCTCTCCTTCGTGGATAGGAGAGGCCGTTCTTTTTCTTCAGACTTCGAAATATTTTCCGGAGAAAATGTTTGGACATTTGGAAAATGAGAACTTAGAAATGTTTTCTATCGAAAAGTGTCTTATCATGAGGACTTAGTCTTTTTTCAATTGGAAAATAAATTTGTTTGTTTAAAACACACTTCTTTCTGAATTTATCTGGTAATTTTATATGCTGCATCACTAAAAAAATATATTATTCTTCGTGCAGGCGAGCTAAAAATCAATATTCCGATTTTTATTATCGGACTTCCGAGCCTCTCCTTCGAAGATAGGAGAGGCCGTTCTTTTTCTTCGGACTTCGAAATATTTTCCGGAAAAAATGTTTGGACATTTGGAAAATGAGAATTTAACTAATCATGAGGACTTAGTCTTTTTTTTCAATCGGAAAAGAATTTAGCCATTTTTTGTTTAAAACAAACTTCTTTCTGAATTTATCTGATAATTTTATATGCTGCATCACTAAATAAAATATTATTGTAAACTAAGTATTCAATAGTTCGTTATAAACATATTGTGTTGATGGTAATTAACCTGACCTGACCAGTATTGTCACAAACCATGATACAAAACACTGCGTAGTTCTGTCTTAAGCGAAAGTTAGTGCAAAGGGGCGCAATAAACATCAAGAGACAACACATGAAGAACTATATACTGCAAATACACCAAGGATTGTGAGAAAATAACATACATGTAGCCGATTTCATCAAAATTTCAAAGTATACTTATCTAGCAAAGTATACTTTGAGAGGGAGTAATCATATTTTTTTCGAAATGGATTATTTCATATAGAACAATCGACTGCATATACTTGATGATTAAAAGTATGCATAATTATTATACTGAATGTATTACATTATCACAGCCAAAATTCAGTAATGAAAACAAATAAATTTATCCTTAAATTGAAATTTTCTCCCTCAAAGTATACTTTGCTAGAAAAGTATACTTTGCAATGTTGGTGAAATAGGCTACAGAAGGAAGATGAGCATCTATCGTACATGTATTGTTAATTTTACGTCAATGACAGTGCCGGTATGCCATGGACGGTACGGGAGTAGATCGCAAGAGTTACCTTCGCAACTAGACAACCCCCCCCCCCCCCGCCCCCTCCCAAAATGCTGGATCCTCCCTGATGTCACAATTGGGTACATATAAATATAATAAGCATGCATAGTGTGCATAATTGTCAAAATGACAGTCGTACTGAAAATATGTCGATGGAAAATATCCTTAAATCAAATATCAAATATCCTTATCTGATCTGCAAGTAATGTACACATACTAGAGTGTGCAGTTGAGAATTTAATATATGCATATAATATTATTCATCAGATGTGTCTGTTGACTTTGACACTTGTTTGATTCATTGTGGGAAGGAATTGCATTTTACCTGATTTAGTGTATTGTGAGATGAATAATCTGCGCCGGGAATTCATAGATCAGCTATAACATTGCTATCACTGCGACTGCAGAGAGGGGGAGCCGAAAATTCAGCGGCTGGAATTCGTGTTGTGCAAGAACAACAACAAAAACTGGCCAGGACATCATGGCATCATTGTTTAGATTCATATTAATTACCACATCACAATGAAGGCGCTAAAACAATACAGCCTAGTTGAAACTGAAGTCTTAGAATATTGAAGATATCTTACATACGGGTTGAACGGCCGATAATGGCGAGACTGCCATGACAGAGACTCAATACTATCTCATAAGGGACATAATGACATAACGTATTTCATGTAGCTAGAAAGTCACAATTTCAGACCACACTGCAATATACGGCCTGCGCTAAACTTGACAATACATGTCACTGCCTTTATTTCAAATTATTTGAATATTGTGTTTCAAATCAAGTAATTAATTGCGAGCGGTAACTTGCAATCTACTCCCGTACCGTCCGTAGCCAGTCTGGCCTGTACAGTCTGTAGCCGGTCTGGCTACAGACTGTACTGGAGTAGATTGATAGAGTTACTGTACGCAGCTATGGTTGAGCCTGAATATACAAATTGATTGATTGCGAGCTGGCAGTGCCAATAGATCATCAGAAACGTTGATACTGTTGCCTAGATTAACGCAGTCGGTTGTGTAACAGCTTAACTTCACTAGCCGGTCCCTCCCCTCCCCCCAAAGGCGGCAGGTTAAATGCGGGATCGAACACGTTGATCCGTCCTTAGTTTAAACAGTATTTCATTATTAGTATTGGAGAATAGAGGAAAAAGCACATATGCTTGTAACATAATGGTCTGTCCTTAAATGGTCTTAGCTTAACAAACCTGTTAAAAGATTGAGCAGCGATATGGTGACCATGGCGCTGGCAGGGACGCTGAAGACGAAGTGGAAGAGATAGACGTGCGGTAGGATGGCCCAGCCATAGAGCACGAACACGAGGAACACAACCCAGATCCGACTCGACGAATACGCCGGCGTTTGGAATGCTGTGTGTAAAATGGAACGTGTGTTAGGACGGGAATGAGTAGCTCATTCTCATGCATTAAGGTTAGTGTACCCGTCGTGTGTCCCCATGTAAAGTCTATGGAAATCTAATTAAAAACACTACTAATAAAACAATAGCTACTTACACCAGTATACCACATATATGTGTTCAAGAAGTCTTTATGTAGATGCTGCCAGCAAGGAAATCGCATCATATGCTGTAGTTACATGTAGAATATAATAATCACATTTTGGTGTGTTAAATGTATAATTTGGCTTCTACAAACATGCGTAGAGACGTAAATATACATGATTGTGCTACATCAAAAGTTGTATATTTTTTTGCATAGGTGTGTATATGCATTTTCATTGGTAGCAGTATCTGTATAAAGACTTATGGTCCATATGGTTTATTTATATAAGTAGCTGTTTGTTTTATTAGTAGTTTTTTATTAGATTTCCATATAATTTACATAGGGCCACATGAAGAGTACAACTACATTGATTCAGGACGCTTGATTGATCACGACCCCGATCCGACTTGACGAATACGCCAGCGTTTTGAATGCTGTGTGCAAAATGGAACATGCGTTCACCCTTACACCGCCGGAACCGACAATTGTCGTCTGCTCATGTTACTTATTTCGTCTTTTCTCTCAATAAAAATATGGTTTGGTAGCATTTTAGAATAATTTCCATTTGAAAATGGGCATAGCCCAGCATCGATCAATGAAAATGTTGGATTTCGAGGATAATTGTTTTGTTTATATCGCGTTTAAGGTTTCTCGACCACCGCTTTGGGCGTTTCAAGTGTTTAGCAAGATGTATTGCGTTAATTGCGAACGGTAACACTTGCAATCTACTCCCGTACCGTCCGTAGCCAGGCTACGGACGGTACGTGAGTATATTGCAAGAGCTACCGTTCGCAACTAGTGTTGCATTAGGTTTACCCTTTACCTCGGTACATGTGTTACAAAGTTTGACAGGCTCGGCAAGAGCAGTCCTCTGAATTTCTACGCGTTTCCTAGCCGTGTTATGAAACGGTACTAGTCTGATAGGTATTCTCTATGTGTGCTCAGATGGTTTCACAGTTACTGGTCCTGTAAGAATTACCTGAAAATACGATGATCACTAAAAACACGGGTATCAAGTAGTTGATGGCGTCCCACAGAAACGTAGCTAGCCAGTACACAATGGCGCCTGCACCACTGACCACCTGCAGGTGCTTGGAGCCCACTGAACGCTCCTTGACCAGGAATATGATGAAACTGGCCGTCATGAAGGCCATTCCAAATACGATGCTGAAGGCTACCGTAAATCCGCCACCGCTTCCCTGTGCATACATCTCGTTCTCGGCGTCTGCAAGTTTCTTAGGGAGGGGATAGTTGGATGCGAATATGTCGTACCCGCTGCCGCTGAAGAATTTCAGCATGGCGTTCATGGCATACTGCTGTGATACAGCAACAGAGTGGTATGGTTGTCCGTTGAAGTGGGCCGTGGCTGTGATGGATGATGAACCATCGTACTGGAAGTCCGCACTAACGATATATCGCTCATTGTACGTGGATGTTCCAACTTTTCCAGACTTATCACCGAAGTATTCGTCCATTGTCGGATACTTTGTCCGGTCTACTTTGGTTGCGTCGTTAAATAGAGAACTGTAATTGGCTGCCAGTCGGGATGCGTCCGTGTTGGTAGTTGTGCCGTCACTGTAGCTAGTGACAGGATTGGAAAACGGATGTATGTTCAGGGACAACGATGGTTCATCCAGTACATCGGGTTGAGCCTTCTCGGAGGCTAGAGCCAGTATGGTGAAGAGAACGGGCAAGATCAACTGAGCAACGGTAACCACCATGTTCCTTCTTGTGTGTAGGTACTTCTTAATAAATACAGCCGCCATTTGTTGAAATGTCAGAGTGAATCCAGCATTTTTTCGTACACCTTCGTTGTATGCTGGAATGAAAAGTAAGTACAGTGTAAGCTCTCTCAACCGGTCATCAAGAACATATTTGTGTCATCATTTTGAGAGATTTCTTGGTAATGCATTTCAGATAATAATGCATGTTCATGATTGCAAAATACATAAGTATATCCCAGAATTGTCATATGCCTGATGTACAGTGAAACATCTGTAAACTGGACACCCTGGGAACCTCCTCCCAGGGTGTCCGGTTTAGAGAGGTTCCACTGTACATATATGTATAACTATGTGTTAATCATATTTAAGTTATGGTATTTCTATTTTGAGTCATACTTATATATATATTTTTTTATTGTGACTGTTCTATTATGCCAGTACACTATTTCATAATACTAACTTTAGACACTTTATAAACTTACATCAGACAGCCTTCCTGGTAGATTGTCAAGTTGTCAAGAATACGATTTATCGGCGAAACAGTTTTGCTAGTGTTTAATTATCTTTATAGCAATATAAATATATACAATCAGTCAGATTTCAATAATGAGTATATCCGTTCAATTTCTGCGCAAGCATCTTAAACTCGATAAAGCGTATGAGTACATACATATGTAATTTGTATCGTCGAGACGGTCCATAGCTATTCGACTGTTATCACTTCTAGTTGTTGCGATTGGAGGCTGGACTGGCGCTTGCTTGGCGACGAATGCGTCGATTGGTGGATCGGAGTTCAGCTTCATTTTGCCGCTCACCGACTGCATGGCCATGTGATTGTCGCCCGTGAAGGCGGAGTTGGTGTAGCCGGTATAGCCATCGGCGCCATGTTGTGAGTTTGGTCCATCAGCGTCGTCAGTTGTAGCACTCGCACTGACCCTGGTTTATATGGAACTCCAAATCTACATACACTCAAATAATTAATGCTGGCTCTAAATAATTAGAGCTACCATTAAATATTCAGAGCTAGCTCAAAATCATTTGAAGAGCTCTCTAAATCATTTGGAGCTAGCTCTAAATATTTAATAATAGCTCTAATTATTTAGAGCTAGCAGTAATTATGTGAGTTTATGTACATACGGCTTTCCAGGAACGGCAACTCTACATAAACTCAAATAATTAATGCTGGCTCTAAATAGTTAATTCTCGCTCTAATTATTTAAAGCTAGCAATAAATATGTAAGTGTAACTATGTATATTTGGAGTTCGAGCTCCAAATGATTTAGAGAGCTCGTCAAATTATTTGGAACTAGCTGTAAATATTAAATGCTAGCTCTAATTATTTAGAGCAAGCAGTAATTATTTGTGTGTATGTACATTCGGCGTTCCAAAGGTTTAGTAGTTTAGTAAAACAGGAAAGTGCATATACGCGACCGCCTGTGCTAAACTTGGCAATATTTGTCAATTTATTTATTTCAAAATACCCGGATGTTTGAGCCTGACCTGTATTACAGCTCAAAGTCAGACAACCAACTTGCTTGATTGTGAGTTTGAATGTATTTCAACATACTCGTACTGTTTGATTGCTGAATCTGAGCTGTGCCACAGCTCAGGTTCAGACAATCAAATTACTTGATGCGAATTTTCATTGCCAATAGTTGTACAGGACACGTTGATAATGTTGGCAATATTAACGAAGTTGGTTGCGTACATATTCGATATTAATAAGTGCTAGATGAGATATCATTCCAAAAGAGGGCATTTTTTTCTCCAAATATAATGATATATTAATTTTTGTAAATGTACACAAATTGAAACAATTATAAAACATCGACTGGCTTCAGTATCAAACGAAGTTATGCAATAGGTGGAAGGCGTGTATGGTCTGCTTTTAGTGCATAAATGGTAGTAAATAGAACTCAGTTGTATTGTATAAGCAATTAATAATACATGTAGAACCAGTTATTACTAATAATACATGTAATTAACATAGTCATTTGCAAAATGCATACGTCACAAAGTTAAATACACAAACATTGTAGAGCTATCTCTTCAGTATCTGCAGCAACTGATATACTTACATGTACATTTATCCCGTCAACACAGTGCGTATGTGCCGTGAAACACGAAACATTTTTGATATCCTGTCAATACGACATAATCACTGCGTATGAATATGTGCGGTAGCTGAGGTTATTTGTTTGCATTTTAAAGCCATTTGTAGGTGTTGACTGGATAAATAGAATAGTAGGTTAGTGCCGTGAATGGGAAAAAATATCTGGCGCGGCACGGAAACGGGATGTGTTCGGCAGAGCCTCGCCCATCCCGTTTCCTAAGCCTTGCCAGATATGTTTTCCAATTTACGGCACTAACCTACTATTCTCTTTGTACATTGTATTCAGGTTTAACAAAAATCTACCTATTGTTTTTGATAAGTCAAATAATCGAAAAGCAATGCACGGAACAGTCAATGGATTAACTGTCTGTTTCACGAAACCTGCCCAAATTTTACGGCTATATAAACAATGCAAAAACAATATTTATTTTGATAACATTAAATTGTAGCAAAGTTTAAGAATGAACCTTCTTTTTATTTTGTGACATTTGGTTCAATGCCGATTTTATTGCGAAAAAATGTTCCCATGTTAAATTCCCATAGACATTTTCACAGAGCGAGAAACTTTTGTTTTCTTAGTTAAATGTAGATAAATTCCAAAATATCTGACCAGGTTTCAAATGATTTTTTTCCCGTTTTATTTACTCATTCTCCAGCTCCTCCACTTCCTTTTCTCCCATATTAACTTTTATTGCATTTTGAAGCTATTTGTCGGTGTTGACGGGATAAATACAATAGTAGGTTAGTGCCGTGAATGGGAAAAAATATCTGGCGCGGCATGGAAACGGATTGGGCTCTACAGGGCCTCGCACATTCCGTTTCCTAAGCCTTGCCAGATATGTTTTCCCATTCACGGTACTAACCTACTATTCTCTATAACTTGAACATTTGGTCCACTGCGATACGTGTACAGCGAGGATTTGTTGAAGGTTCCCAACGAAAACAAACAAAAACGAATGGAAAGCAATGAAAATGATTGTTTTGCACAACAATATGCATAGAAATGATTATCATTTTGTTCTTCGTGAAAACGATATGTTCGGCTTTCAACTACTTCATCGTTTGGAAATTGCTATTCATTAGAAAATCGATGTTTTCGTTTCACGTTTATACCAACTAAAACATCGTTTTCTAATTATACACACGAAAACGATTTTAAAACGATATATAAACGATAGGCACTCGTTCGTTTATGGAACAAAATGTGAACGTGTATTGGCTTAAAATGTCCATCAACAGCTAATGTAATATAGAGACGGGACCACAATTTAAAGTCTCATCCGACACACAGGTGGAAGACTAGGACGATCACAATTGGACGAACTTTGTATGGTTGGTGTTTCTAATGTATATGGTCATGGTGCACGTCATTAGTTTGAGCTGGCGATCAGCTATCGGCCAAATATGACCGATAATCCACGCCGGACGGTCTCCGATTCTGTGTGAGATTCTTTCGTACAGGCAAATTTCACTTTGGATGGGATTTACAAAATGCGAATAACTGACTAAATGCTGGAAACAGCGATTTGAAGTGAGTATATTCACACACCTAATACCTTTATCGATTGTCAGAGACAGAAGTCATACATTTAATCGATGCTTACTGTGTTTGTGCGAGTCGGAAAAGAGAGGGCTCTTTCTATAATAGCCATATTCTTTATCACCTTTCTATAACAGAAGATGGTACTGTGTAAGACCAAGTGGGTGGGGTAATGGGATTTTGTTTAATATGCATGTTTGTGGTGTCATAGGTCCGAGACTTCCACCTGTGATCCGACACACCAGTGGGGTGGAAAGTATTTTGCACACCTAAGGTGATGATTGAACTCACAATCTCCGGTATTGAAGTCGAATATCATATCCCTACACCACGGCCAATCCCCTGGAACCAGGAACAAGCCCGGGTTGTACAGTGGAACATTTTTAAACCGGACACCCTGGGGATCTCCCAGGGTCTCAGGTTTGGAGAGGTTCACTGAAGACCTCCCAGGGCGTCAGGCTTAGAGAGGTTACACTGAGGACCTCCCATGGCGTCATGTTTGGAGAGGTTCCACTGAGGACCTCCCAGGGTGTCAGGTTCGGAGAGCTTCCATTGTATACTACAGGCTAGCATCAATGTGTCAGTGTGTCAAGTGGGTCTTTCCCTCATTTACATGTAAGAGGGGATTCAATAGATTCCAGAAATGAGCCCTTTATAGGACTTGTCCTGGAATTTGTTGAATCCCCCTCGTATAATAGTTACTCACTTCAGGAAAACCTCCTCCATTGTAGTGGCGGACGTGCCGAAACTGCTGAGGCCCAGCTCGGACATCTTGGCCTCGATCTCCATAAACAGCGGCGGGAAACCAGCAGATTGGTCGAACGGTAGCAGGTACGATATTTCGGCGCTTACTTCGCTCTCCAGTACAGCGGACGGTATGTGCGACTGGACGGTACGCGTGAGACGGTCGATATTGCAGCTCTTGTCCTTCACCAGCACCATGTGATAACCGGCTCCTAAGTGGAGAGATACTAAAACGGTTAACTGAGCTAAATAATCATCCCATTTGAAACTAAGAGCAAATGGGCATTGGCATTACTATACAGTGTTGGAACTAATGAAAATGATATTGCCAGTGTCCATGTGTCCATGTGGCCTTGGTAATCCACTGAATGTATGTCAACTTTACATAATGGCTCCTGTACTGTTTTTTGTATTATATACATGTATTGTTACATGCCTGCCTTTGTTTGACATCGCTCACAACCGTGTTCAAACGTACAGCGCGTGCTGTTTGAGCATGGCTGTAGACAATGCTCATTCCGGGGGGGGGCAAGCTAACACCTACGTAATGCATGTGTCTCCTGACGTTACATAGCGCGCCATTACGTCACGAGACCAGTTCAAAATGGTCTCACTGAACTTTTGAAATTGATGCGGCTGCATCACGCGACGCGTACTGCGGCCCCGGAACATACATGTGTAAATCAGCTGTTTGAATGGAACGGGTTATGAAATGATCAAAGTACCGGAAGTACTGCATATATGCTCAAATTGCACGATATTTGATAGAAATGTAACAATAACGTTCGACAATGTCCAGTTTGCCGTGGCACTCGGGAACCGTTTGAACACCAAGCCTACGGCCTTAGAGTTCAAACGGTTCCCTCGAGCCACGGCAAACGTTTACCCACGGCTGGACATGGTCGAACCTTATATTTGTACTTTGGGTTGATGGCCTATGTACATAAAATAAAGAATTTGAACTTTAAACTTGATACTAACCGTAGCTGGTGGAGCACAAGGAATACAAGTTCATAACATAGCTGTGGGTACGTAACTATGAATTACTCATAAACGGGCTAAATGCAGAGTTTTCTTCCTGCAGCTACATGTACGTACGACAATGGGGACATACGTAGAATAATATTATCTGATACAATAATGTATGTATTCGACTGATGAACTAACTTCATTGGCAACAACTAATTAAAATCGTGAAGCTACCAGTCATGGTGTATAGATTCATAATAATGAGTGCCGAAAACGACTTCACTGGAACCTCTGTAAACCGGACATTAAGAAACATATGTGATCATAATGTTGATGGGCTTCTTGATCATTTATCGCAAGTGATAATGTCTGTTCGTGATCGTATACCACATAACTATGGCTCGGAATGGTCAAATGCCTGGTTTACAGTGAAACCCAGGGTGTCCGGTTTAGCGAGGTTGTCACTGAATTATGAAATGAAACTGGGTTTACTGATTACACCTGTACACTTGAGTCACATTGAGTACATTTGAGTTATCGTTTATGTATGGTCGACATATGCTGCTAAGCAAAGTTCTTTGCTGGGAACAAATTATACATATTTAATCCATTCTAATCACGAATTAGGCCAGTATGAATAAGCAAATAAATAGCATAACAATACTGGTTCAATATATACCTTTGGTGTTATGCCCATTGGTGCTGCACGGTGCGCCGGTAATATAAACAGAAAAATTCTTCAGCCCAGTAAAGGTTTCAGTCCGCGCATGCGCAGACGGAACAATAACAATCGGGGCCAAGGCTGTGTAAAGTTTAAGTCATCGATTATATTTTCAAGATTTAATGAGATTAACGTACGTCTAAGCATAAAAATGGTCCCATATGTAAAAATTAGGTATTTTCCCGTCCGGGGATGTTATGAATGTGTATTTTTCGAGCTCCGTGTCGCACTTTAGTGGCCATACTATTCTGCTGATAAATCGAGATGCTATCGGACACTGTTTGGCGGACGATATGTGGGCGGTAAAGTGCGGAGGTCATATATGATTCATACCGTTTTTACACCACTGTTCACGTCACTACCAACAAAACATTACGGACTGAATCTCATATAACATTTAAAATACATAAATTGCAATGATTTCGTAATAATATTTATTTAGTTGCGAAACACGTAACTGCTGCGGTGTCTGGTCAAGTCGGACCATGGTACATCTCGGCCCACATTTCAATCTCGGCCCAGTTCACTAGTCATCTCTGCCCACATTTTTTGGTCATCTCGGCCCATATTAATATTTTTTTTTTTTGTATATGACATAAAAAATTATATTAGAAATGGTGATTCAAGAATATTTTGAGAAGAAGATTGCAAAGAACCTGATGAAATTTAATTTAAAATGAGAAAATATTATTTTTTCCGTGGTCATCTCGGCCCATATCATATTGTTCGTATATGACAAATAATTTAAATTTATTAGAAATGGTGATTTAACAAGAAACATGATATATATGTAAAAAGATTCTATTTTAATTATATATATATTTATTTATGAAAAAAATATTTATTTAGATCTACATAAAAAAAAAAATTCTTTTCAAACTCAATTTTAGTTTTTGAATATATTACGTTAGACTTATTAAAGTTGACCATACATCTGATCTGAGATCGTGGCCGACTTGACCAGACACGTGTGCCGACTTGACCAGACATGTGGGCCGACTTGACCAGACATGTGGGCCGACTTGATCAGACACATGGGCCGACTTGACCATGGGCCGAGATTATTGATTATGTTATATACGTTTTTCAACAATATATCATTAGTAATATCATACAATAAGCACATTTTGACCGAAAAATGGAAGAATAAAGCACATATTTCCGCGGGAAAGCGAATTAATATACATGTATCATTATTATAAAGGGAGACTAATGTGATCGAGACTCATTCATATGTCTCAGTTCTCTAACTTTAAGTTGCCATCGATCATGATTTCATATGGCACATATAATAGTCCAACTGTCTATGTAACCGGTCACCTCCATAGTATTGCAATATTTATTTCGCCGAGTAATTATATGCCAACATCTTTTAGAAATAGTTAAAAACAAAGTATAATGCATTGAATGAATGTTTTTATTAGCACAAATGACTTCTGGGCATAGTTTAGTTATTGCAATTTAATTTACGGAGTTGCTATATATATATATAAATAAATCTTAATATTCATCACAATAACAATAATAAACGATCTTATATTAAGAACATTGATGAAAATGAACCATAATATGCATGCAATATATATAAATTTTTAAATTTGTGTATGGTTTGTATATCTTGTCAAATAGCTTGAATGTTGTTCACTACCTCTATGTAGACAAAGCCCAATTATTATATTGTATTGACCAGAACACAGTGTATTTTAGGTGGGTAGCTCGTTATATATAGTCGATAGTTCAATATGGGAAACTGTGTAGATCCTGATTAGATTGTGAATGCATATTTCCCCTACAGGTATAGCCTCAACAAGTGGTTATGCATAAAATGGGATAACCGGGTAGACCCTGATCAGACTGTGATTGCAAATTTCCCCTAGAATGTATAGCCTCAACAAGTGATTGTTATAAAGATGGCTACACGTCCTGGCGGGCGACACGCGGCTTGCTTCTTGTATATGGTATACAGTGATTATGTACAAGATGGAAAACAGTATAGACCCTGATCAGACTGTGATTGCAAATTTCCCTAGAGGTATAGCCTCAACAAGTGATTATGTTACAAGATGGCTACACGTATAAATACAAATTGTAGACCTCTCTAATGTTGACATACAAGGAGACAGTAGTGTGAAGGTGTCGACCGTATACTGGCCTACTGTCTCCTTGTAGTCTACATTAGAGGTTCTACAGTTTTGTATTTGTATTTCAATCAAAAATAAATCATTCCCATTTAGCATGTTTAGCCATTATAAAGTGGATTATCTTCCTTGGCTTCCTATATTAAGTTTATCGCGGTACTCTCCCTTTATTTCATATACAAATATTTCCATTTTGCATCAAAACATAAAATGGCCCTGGTATGAGCAAATTAATGACATACATTATGGAAGTACAGTCCAAACATCGTTAGTATGATGTGTATAGCTTATTTGTAATGACACATATAGTAATTATATGAAGATTTGGGTAGATTTGGATAAGATTTGGTAAGATTACCACTCAGCTCTACGCATGTTTCGTCTAGTAACCGTCGCAAATGTATTCCGCCAGTTACTAGATGAAAATGTGTTTATGCAGAATCTTCCGCCTGTAGCTGAATGTGAGTTCGTCAGGAATCAGGCGCCTGTTTCAATGTAACACATTTACTCTGGCGTGGGGTGCAGCACCAATGAGTTCATGTACGATACTCCAAATATCTAATCATGCATGTAGAGCGAAGATTTGCTGAAAATTCACAAACGAAACAATATAAAGCCAATGGAAAACGCACTGGAAACGATCGTTTTGCACAACGATATGCATGGAAATGATTATCGTTTTGTATTTTCATTATGTGAAAACGAAATGTTCGTTTAAATACACGACTTTCAACTACATGAATTTAAACGCATGTTGTTTCTTTCAACGGGTAGTGTTTACATCGTTTTAAATAGAAAATAAGACTTTCGTTGGTATTTAAGGTACATGCCCACTCAGTAGGCACACACTGTTCTTTATACCAGACATCATCTGAGACATTTTCTGGCAAAATAAACATTCATTCTCAATTACCCCACGTATTGATTGGCATTAGTTTACATTTTAAATCAGATGCAAATTTCCACACTGATACCAGGGGCGATAACGGTGTTTCCTTAACATGTTAACGGATATTACTATTTATTATCTGTATTTATTTTTTGATGTGCAATGATCATACTGTATAATGTGTCGCAAATATTAATTTTTAAGGCGACGCATTTAATTAGTATAAATAATTAAAACATATCATGCCTCATTTGCATATGAAAATAGCCTGATACAACCGCGTGTCACTATCAGTAAAATAAATATTACTGAATGATTATATCTGTATAGCGGGCACTTGTAATTTTTAGAACTGGTGAAATAGTTACACAATTATACACTTAAATAATTCCTATAACAAATATGTTGTGCCTACTGAGTGGGCATGTACCTTTAAACGTCACACGTTTACACTGTGAAAACATAAAAATCACTTTATAAGTATAATAACAAAACCGATGTCAACACGATGTGTAAACGATAGACAATCGTTCGTTTGTGAAACAAGGAACAAATCCGGCCTGTACCATAGAGTTTCCTTAGGAACACAGACGTGCCACAACACCTGACGACGTCTCATTTACTCTGCCGTATAGTTCAGCACCACTAATACTATGTACCATACTCGCTGTACCTACTGTCTGTTTCACGAAACCTACCCAAATGTTACGGCAATATAAACAATGCAAAAACAATATTTTCGATAATATTAAATTTCATTAAAATTTAAGAATGCGCCTTCTTTCTTTGTGAAATTTGGTCAAATATTGATTTTATTACGAAAAATTTACTTGTCTATGGAAATTTAACATGTGGGTGGAAGGAGGTAGATGAGCTGTGGGAGGAGTCAAACAACGGGGAAAAAATGGAAATTGACTCCGAAACCTGGCTAGATAGCTTGGAAATTATCTAAGAAAACGCAAGTTAAATTTTGAAAATTGATCCACTATTTCTGAAATTAGAAAAAAATGCACATGCTAAATCCCCATAGACATCTTCACTCTATAGGGTTTTAAGATGGGGAAATTGTTTATTCGTAATAAAATCAATATTGGACCAAATTTCACGAAATAAAAAAAGGCTCATTCTTAAATATTTATAAAAATGAATATTATAGTAACAAGAATTCCGCGGAATCAAATGTCTCTCCTTGTTCAGCATTGACCTTGACCCTGGGGCATTGACATTGACCATGGGGCCCCGAGAATAGTCCTATTGTCATCTACATATCATAGTAAAGGTGTGTATATAGTTTGATGACTGTAGCTGATAAGGTGTTGAAGTAATGACCGTAACACTAAAACTTAACATTGAATGATGATGACGCCGCCGTTTTCCGCTTTCGCGGGCGAGACAAAAACGATTGTTTTTGCCTTGTTGATATATCCTTAAAATATGGGCAGCTTTCGTGAAACAGACATTAATCATGAACCGTACCGTAGAGTTTCTTCAGGAACATAGAGGTTCCACAACACTTGACGACGCCGTCGGCCATGATGGCAATGCGGTCGCCGACGACATCCGCTTCGTCCATGAAGTGGGTGGTAAGGATGATGGTGCGGCCCTCCCGGTATCGCTGCAGGATCTCCCACATCTCACGTCGCGCGGCGGGTCCATGCCCGACGACGGTTCGTCCAAAATGATTGTCTGAATGTAGTTTTAATAGATGATTTCAACTATGCGTTTGCAATGCATAGCTGAAAGTATTGTTTGTTTGTAACGGAAAGAATAAGTGGTATATACATGTAAATAGACACACTGTGTCAGCCAGACGTCGGTTCGTCCAGCATTATTGTAGGTTTTGTGACAAACATACTATAATCTCAGCTATGCATTTAACATGGGTGAACTCATTGTTTGTAAATAAACACAGCAGTATATAAGTAGGCACATAATTTATGGCATCGGGCTGTTGGATACATGTCAGACGACGGCTCTTCCAACGTTATTATCTAAATGTAGACAAACATGCGAATAGTTCAGCTATGTGTGTAACGCAACTGCAGCACGCTATCATTCAGTATGCAACCGTCGTCAAACCTAGCGAAAATGTCAGTCACAAATGAGCCAGTGTTCCCAGATGTATGCTTTCAGTGCAACAATCTAATATCCAAAACTATAGATGAGCTAAGTGCATGAGTTTATTGAAAATGTAATGGTTGGTATTTGACTCTCGTTTAAAATCAAATCCCGTATGATAATGAAATAATAAGTGAATATGATAAATCGACATCACAGAAATATCCATGTATGTCTATTATACTCCTTAAATAATATTTACCTTTGAGTCAGCTATCAGAGCTATCCCTACAGAGAGTTTGCGTTTTTGCCCACCGGAAAGGGTTGACGATAATGCATAACGTTTGGTCTCCAGTCCCAGAACCTTAATCATCTCGTCCACCTCAGCTTTTATCATACCGGATGTACAACCCTTGAGCTGAAATATATTCACAGCAATATGGCTGGCATTACATCTGAAACAAATGTCAAATATGTATTCGTTATCTGATCACTTCAATAATATTCGTAACTCTATGAAAAATGCTACACTAGTGTTGTTCTTTTTGTTTTGCATCTGATTCATAAGTCGCTGCAAGAATTATATATAATTCCTCAAATGTAGTATCCTATGCCGATCTACTGGATATTACACGACACCAGTGGGTTATACTTTATAGTATGTAAATACATGTGCTTACAATGTAACTATTAACCCTTGAACAATACATATCATAAAGCAAAGATTTGCAAACACTGTAGATCCATTGTCCACAGGATATGCAATGTGTATCAGTATTGTTTAGATATTTTAAAAATGCTGATTAATGGAACAGTCCAGAAATGGACATGGAACTATCAATTGCAGATATTTATGAGTGAAGAGTTAACCTAAAAAGGAATCAGTATCTATCATTATCATTATAAACTAGATTGGTCGGTAAGCGAGGCTTACGGAATACCCCCGCGTGGGCCCAGGTACCCCTAAAATATGTAAAAAATTCCAAGTGTAGGGCTCGTTACCTTGACTCTGCGTGTGTGAAATTTGAAGCAGATCCGAGCAAGGAAATAGAAGTTAAGTTTTGTAAAGAGACTAAGTATGTGAGCTTGAGCTCAAGATCAGGGGGAATTTGTCACAGCATGATAGTAGAGCCTTATTAGAAAGAAAACGCATGTATGAAATATTAAGAATTTTCGATGAAAGAAATAGAAGTTAACTTATATGATATTTCTCTTATGTTAAGTTTTGTAAAGAGACGGGGGTTGGATGGTCGTAGATTTGTCACAGCATGATAGTACAACCTTAGAGGAATGCACAAGTGAAATATTAAGAATGTTCAATGAAGGAAATAGAAGTTAACTTATTTCTCTGATGTTAAGTTTTGTAAAGAGACTAAGTATTTGACCTTGACCTATGGATCAGCGGGTGTTGGACGGTCGTGGATTTAATACAGCATGGTAGTAGAGCCTCACAGGCATGCATATGTGAAATATTAAGCATTTTAGATGAAGCAAATAGAAGTTATAACTATGTAATCTGATGTTAAGTTTTGTAAAGAGACTAAGTATTTGACCTTGTTTATCAGCAGGGTTGGACGGTCGTGAATTTGGCACAGCATGGTAGTAGAGCCTTACAGGAATGCATGTGTGAAATATTAAGCATTTATGATGAAGGAAATAGGAGTCATAACTATATTTCTCTGATGGTTAAGTTTTGTAAAGAGACTAAGTATTTGACATTGACCTTGGGATCAGCGGGAGTTGAACGGTCGTGGATTTGGCACAGCATGGTAGTAGAGCCTTACAGGAATGCATGTGTGAAATATTAAGCATTTTGGATGAAGGAAATAGACGTTATAACAATATTTCACTGATGTTAAGTTTTGTAAAGAGACTAAGTATTTGACCTTGACCTTGGGATCAGCGGGGTTTGGACGGTCGTGGATTTGACACAGCATGGTAGTAGAGCCTCACAGGAATGCATATGTGAAATATTAAGCATTTTAGATGAAGCAAATAGAAGTTATAACATATGTATCTGATGTTAAGTTTTGTAAAGAGACTAAGTATTTGACCTTGGGATCAGCGGGGGTTGGACGGTCGTGGATTTGGCACAGCATGGTAGTAGAGCCTTACATGAATGCATGTGTGAAATATTAAGCATTTATGATGAAGGAAATATACGTTATAACAATATTTCTCTGATGTTAAGTTTTGTAAAGAGACTAAGTATTTGACATTGACATTGGGATCAGCGGGGGTTGGACGGTCGTGAATTTGGCACAGCATGGTAGTAGAGCCTTACAGGAATGCATGTGTGAAATATTAAGCATCTATGATGAAGGTAATAGAAGTTATAACAATATTTCTCTGATGTTAAGTTTTGTAAAGAGACTAAGTATTTGACCTTGACCTTGGGATCAGCGGGGGTTAGACGGTCGTGGATATGGCACAGCATGGTAGTATAACCATACAGGAATGCATGTGTGAATTATTAAGCATTTTGGATGAGGGAAATAGAAGTTATAACAATATTTCTCTGATGTTATGTTTTGTAAAGAGACTAAGTATTTGCCCTTGACCTTGGGATCAGCGGGGGTTGGACGGTCGTAGATTTGGCACAGCATGGTAGTAGAGCCTTACAGGAATGCAAGTGTGAAATATTAAGCATTTTAGATGAAGGAAATAGAAGTTATAACAAAATTTCTCTGAATTTAAGTTTACGCACGGACGGACGGACGGACGGACGGACGGACGGACGGACGTTCCAACATTTTGGGTTTATAGGGTATTTCCATTGTCTGAAAAACAAAGAATAAGCCCCTAAACAACAATAGAGTTTATGAGCTTACGGAATATTACAAAGGAATATTTTATTCCTAACCACGCCCCTAAGCTCTCAAACCCCCGGACGTTGGCCTGGACGGACGGACGGACGGACGGACGGACGTTCCAACATTTTGGGTTTATGGGGTAATTTCCATTGTTTGGAGAAGAATCAAAGAAAAAGCCCCTAAACAAAAACAATAGAGATTATGAGCTTACGGAATATTACAAAGGAATCGTTTTGTTCTTAACCACGCGCCCCTAAGCTCTCAAACCCCCGGACGTTGGCCCGGACGGACGTTCCAACATGTTGGGTTTATGGGGTATTTCCATTGTTTGAAGAACAAAGAAAAAGCCCCTAAACAACAATAGAGTTTATATGAGCTTACGGAATATTACAAAGGAATCTTTTGTTCCTCCAACCACGCTAAGCTCTCAAACGGGACGTTGGCCGGTACGGACGGACGGACTCCAGTATAACCCCACAACTTGTTGCGGTGGTAATAACTATAAATGGATGCTGGTCAACACGCGCATGTGTATCCCCCTCCCCGAGTACAGGCAGCCACTAAAAAGAGATAACTAATATGTTAGTAAGGTGAGAGTTGTCGTCTTGCATGAGACACACTTTTGGGTCATGGTTTTAGCACGTGTAAAATATCATGAAAATATTCTAAAGAGTAATCATGTGTTGGATTGACAGGAAATCAATCAGCGAAAACAAAAGAGATAACTAAAAAATGAGTGAGGCAAGAGTTTTCATTATTTTCATGTAACTATTCCAAAGGGTATTCGAGTTATGCTAAAGACAAGAAATCAGTGTGTGAACAAAAACGGTGGGAGATAACTCAAAAATAGTTAGGCAAGAGCACAACACACATTTGGGTCATGTGTTTCATGAACATATACCAAAGGGTATTCGAGTTATGCACCAAACAATTATTGCGCACGACACACCTTTGACCATGACCTATGCATGTGCGAAGTTTCCTGAACATATTCCGAAGGGTATTCGAGTAATGCTTCGAACAAGAAATCAGTGAGCAAAAAAACAAAGGGAGATAACTAAAAAAATAGTGTGACAGTAGTTGTCATTATTGTGCGCGACATACCTTTCGGCCGTGGTCTATGCATGCATGAAGTTTTATTAAAATATTCCAGAGGGTGTTCGAGTTATGCTCCAGACAGAAATCAGTACGCAAAGAAACCCAAATATAGATAACTCGAAAATTAGTGAGGCATTAGTTGCTATTTTTGCGCGCGACACACCTTAGGGTCATGACCTATGCATGTGCGAAGTTTCGTGAACAGATTCCGAACGGTATTCGAGAAATGCTATGAACAAGAAATCAGTGAGCCAAAAAAAAGAAAACAAAGGGAAATAAGTCAAAGATAGCGTGACAGGAGTTTTCATTCTTGTGCGCGACACACCTTTCGGCCGTAGTCTATGCATGTATGCAGTCAGTTTTATTACAATATTCCAGAGAGTGTTCGAGTTATGCTCCAGACAAGAAATCAGCACGAAAAAAAACAAGAAAGATAGATAACTCGAAATTAGTGAGGCAAGAGTTGTCATTCTTGCGCGCGACACACCTTTGGGGCGCGGTCTACGCCTATGTCAAGTTTCAAGAAATTGTTCTAAAAGGTGTGCGAGTTATGCTCCGGACACGAAACCAGTGGACGAAAAACCAAAGAGTGGTAACTAAAATATTAGCGACACAAGAGTTGTCATTCCTGCGCAAGACACACCTTTGGGTCGTGGTCTACGCATGTATGAAGCTTCATGAACATAGTTCATAGTGTGGGAGTTATGCTCGGGACAGGAAATCAGTGTGCGAAAAAATAAAGGGAGATAACTAAAAAAATAGCGACGCAAGAGTTGTCATTCTTGCATGCTACACACCTTTGGGTCATGATATATGCATGTGTGAAGTTCCATTCAAATATTACAAAGGGTATTCGAGTTATGCTTCGGACATGAAGTGCCTGCGGCGGATGCATACGCGGACGATGTTCCGTGTCAAATCCAAAGTATCTCCCGACTTTCGTCCGGGGGATACTCTAAGTAATTACTACGAAAACGCAAGCACCCTAGCAAAGAAACGGAGGTTGTTCCTCAACGGTGAGGAGATCAAAGAGGATGTTGTGTTGCGGACACACGCCGAGGCTCTTCCTCACATTCGGCAACTCGGTGCGGATATCGTAATTGTTCACAATGGCTGCCGAGTGCCGCTGGTCGGCTCAAGAAACCCTGCAATGAAAGTGTGTAGAATTTAGATGGTAACCATAAATAGACACAGCATACCCAAAGGAGATGCTCACCTTCGAATAACCCCTGGGTAATATCATATAGACGAGCATATAATTTACTGGATTACTAGAACACATAGATTTTGATAGCTGAATGGAACTTGAACATAATATGTTAACCTAGCATTACGTTATAGTATTGTTACGAGTATATTTATTTAATTATGAAGACGTGTATGCTGGCTGTATCATATACGTCAAAGAAAATATCGCTTTTCCAAACACATCCAGTCTGGTAGTATTTGTAGTTCATTTGATATTGTCATGTATAAATGTATTAAACAGTCAATGGTTATACATATTTATTAATAAACCAACGAGTTCATGATTACCAGTCAACATCGATATAGTGGTCGTCTTGCCAGCGCCATTATGTCCCAGCAGAACCGTTATCTGGCCTTCGTATATGTTCAGATTCGTGTCCTTCACCACCTCCTTCGATTTAAAGCACTGGGAAAAGAATGGGCAATCGATTAACAATCGATTTAGTATCCACTATTGCATTTTCAATGATATTTTGAATTATTCCATTAAGGAGAAAATGCTGATTTTTTTAGAATTGAACAATACGGATACCATGCTTTTTTGCAATAATTATATATAAAAAATTTACAATGAGAAAAGTCGCTAGACTAGAGAAAGCATAGTATTAAAATATTTATAAGTGTAATCGTACAGTCTGTAACCATTATACTGGTAGTGTTAAAGATTAACATGTTGACCAGTTACAGCAAGTACTATACATACATGTACCAGCACATAAGTCAGAACGAGTCTAAATCATGGACCATGACAATACCGTAGAGTCAGTGATGCAAATGGACAAGTGCATGATATTCATGTTCGATGCTAATTGATCTTCTGACGTTTTTCAAAGTTTATGGGTTTATGGGTATAAATGGGTATAAATTGTGTCATGGAATGATCTGGAGTTAGTTTCGATATTGAGTGTACATGCCGTCGTGTGTGTGCTGCAATTCATAGCTATATAATACCAGATGGCCGCGGCCCGCATGTCGACCCGCCGAGGCATTTGACCTGGACCTTGGTCACAGGGGCCGCATGAGTGGGACACAGCATGACTATATGGATGATGACTAATACGCATATGAAGTTTCAAGTCAATGTGACTTAGTACTGCAGAGATAAGTTATTTAAAAATTTAAAAACGTTAACGCAGATTTCGGACGGACGGACGGACGCACTGACGCACGCACGGACGGACAGACGCACGACACCCAGGCGTCATTGTGATTGCTATGTTTTCGCTTTCCGCAAGCGGGCTCGACAAAAATCACTTTTAATTAAACTTACGACGTCTCGTGTGGACATGGTCATATATATATATATATATATATAAGTATGCACACTCAATATCAGTCAAATACGTAGAGACAGAGGCAGAACATCAGATACACATGTCCAACTAATGCAGACTGATGTATTGAGTAATGCGTGACTGTATGTTTAGTGGAAAGACAGGTGGGCGGGAACGATATGTGTCATGTTTAGCATGTGTTACATGATACCAATGTAAAATGGAGGCTTATTATAACATACTAATCATGGTTGACTATCCAAGTGAGTATTCCTCATTAACATTCATCGTACGAGTCCAGTTCTGTTATTCGTTCTATTATCGCATATCCGGGAAACATAAATGTAGAATTTAGTTTACAAGTGTCATTACATATCAACAAGTAAAACATATGTCAAACATTTCTAACAAATATATATATTCATGAGCAACACGTATGAAATGTTCCGTACATATACTGCACTCTCTTAGAAATCTTGGTTGGTTATTGCGGGTCGACACATCGAGATTTCATTGCCATATGAACAAATAATTACTTACATGTAACCCAACGTTTGAGTTTCAAACCATAGTTTGAACTCTCAATTCCGTATAAAAAAGATGGGTTTGGAAGCGATAATATCCATAGGTTTAAATAACTCGGATTTGAAGTTACTATAAGTGTTAGCTTTATGCGTCAAGTGGACAATACTTGCACAATCACGGGTTGAAGATCGATTGCGGTCTTGATATGTGGCGATTCTTTAAACATGGATTTGAGTAATTAAACTCCGGGTTTGGAAATCATTTATAGCAGATTGTGGGTAATTATTGTGCGTTAGCGTTGCCATTTTAGTCATTGTACTTGCTCTTCAACAAGGTATACTAACCCCAAAGCTCTATTTCTCTTGATAAGTATATCCATTTGTAGAAGCAGCCGAGTTGAGTCTGGAATGGGTAGTACATGTTTGTAGTTGTCGTACCTTATTGAGATGACGGACGCTGACTCCCACACGACAGCCTGTAGGGTCCCTCTCGAAGTAGTCCGATACCGCGCGGTTCACGTCAGTACTGCTGTGGTCTCCGTCGGACTTGGAACCACACCATACGATCGCTGTGAGTAGAAGTGTGGGGCATACAACCACATAAAACACTGAATATTACCCCCACCCGCTTGAACCCACGTTAAATATCTTTACAATGAGTGTTGACTTGACTACAGTTGACTTATTTAGTAGCACTGTGCATACACCGAATATTTGTTGCAGGTTCCCAAAACGAAACAAACGGTACTAATGAAAAGCCGGGTATTGAAAACCGGGTATTGAAGCGAAAATATCATGTTCACGTACGAAAAATACAAATGATAATTCTTTCGTTGCATATCGTTGTACAAAACGATCACATTCCGAGCGTTTTCCATTCGCTTGCGTTTGTTTTGTTTGGAAACCTTAAACAAATAATTGATGTACAGTGTTAGAGTAGTAAGTTCCATATTGTCATATCGTTTATCCTTATGATTTACGGCGGTTAATATCGATTCCTGTGTGCTAAATTGAGTTATTATAAATGCTGCTGACTGTAGAAATGGGATTTATAGGTTATGTTACTATGTAGATCCAGATGAGCCAGGACATTCGCACAGTCTGATCAAGATATGCACTGTTCGTGAAACGCGCCCGTCATTATTCTAACAAGTAATATAGATCATTATCAGGCTACAAGAGTGTGATATTTGATAAGGAGCTTCACTGCTCACACATCACATAAGCCCAATTTCTCTACTCATGTGAGAGACTAATTGCCTCTGATGTGACACTATAATAATGTCCCGGTGCATTCATTTGTCACATACACAGTACAGCGAAGTAGTATATATATGCTTGCTTCGCTATGCACGGAACGTCATTTACTTTGTAATCTAAACAGCATTGTCCATGACAAGAGACAAATACATTATAAGACATAGTCAAGCGATTCACTATAACACATAAACGTATACATGTCAAGTGCCGTGTCATTACAGAAGTGCATGTGTGTGACAGACTGTGTTATATTGTCACGTCGCAGTCCATGACACGAACGACGCATAGCACAGGCTGAAGGGAAGCTCAATGTAAATATGTTACAATTAATACCAAAAACCATAAACAAACGGGCTAACAAAATATTCTCTATGTGATAACACAGTCCTGCTTATGTATATGGTACCCCTATTTGTACTTCATGGGACACCCCGGCGCTGCCTAGGTTTATACACACAACTCACGAGGAATGGGAACCAGAGTTTATGTGGTACCTAATGGGAACCAGAGTTTCTGTGTTACCCCGGTGCTGCCTAGGTATGTACACACAACTCACCTGGAATGGGAACCAGAGTTTCTGTGGTACCCCGGCGCTGCCCGGATTCACGTTGTCCACATACCAGGCGATGAGCATGTATAGGACCGTGTCAACCAGCAACATGAAGATGACGTCCAGCAGCGTTAAGTTCTCGTCCACCGTGGCCACCTTGTGGAAGTTGTCCCATTGTGCGCCCTCACCTGGTACACACAGATCACTGACAAACGTTGACAAATGCGCAGGCAGATCTGCGTCTACAACGTTGCAAACGTCATACGCCCCATTACACATGCGTTTACCACTGAGCGCCTTCACAAATAGCCGATTTCACCACCAAAACAAATACATGTAATTACACTTTTTTTTATGTTTCACCTCATAAAATAGTTCCTTCTAAATCATCACTATTTTTTTTATAAAATGTACTAATTATACTTGCATAGCTAAGTATACAAAGGGGGAGCAATTTTCAATATATGAATACGTTGTGTTAACCCTTAGACCGCTCCTCACAACAATTGTCGTCTGCTGTTGCTTTTATATCTTGCCTTATTTCTCAATAAAATCATGATTTGACAGCACTTCAGAATCATTTCCAATGAAAATGATTCTGAGTGCTGTCAAAGCATGTTGTACATATTCTGAAGTGCTGTCAAAGCATGTTTTTGATGATAAAAACTGAAAATAGTAAATAAACAGCGCAGACAACAAAAGAACAAGAAACGAGGCAAAGCCACGAAGGCCAGGTTTTTTCGAAGCATAGACACATGGATAACATAATTATACCCACTTTTTGTAGACTAGATGGCCGTGGCCTGCATGTCGCGCCTTGGGGCGAGGCATGGACACTAAAAAAATAGATATAATAGATGGAAAAACTTTGACGAAAAAAACGATATCGCGTTTCTTTCCCGCAAGTGGGTGCGACAATGATCATAAACACCCATGTGAAGTATGAAGGTAATGGGTGAAGCTGTTGCAGAGATATAGTACACGAAAAAACTTTAACAAAAAAATTCAAAGTAATTTGACCTTGACATTGGGAACAGGGGCCGCACCGTTGGGGGTTAGAATGAAAATATGGATGATGATAAACACCCATGTGAAGTTTCAAGGTAATGGGCGAAGAAGTTGCAGAGATATAGTATAAGGAAAAAGTTTTAACCAAAAAACTTTAACCAGACGTACGTTAAAAAGTTAACGTTGAAAATGGCTAAGTCAATTACGTAGAAATAATAGGTGAAGGTAAAAAAATGGTCACATGTTGGATAGTTGTATGTGGTAGGCACCCCTTGGTTATTAAGCTGTGAAAGTTTGGTGGTCCTAGGTGGTACAGTACCAAAGAAATGGACTTAAGCACGAAAACTTAACATTGTAAACGCGAAAAATTAACATTTAAAAGTCGATTGAGCGGAAAACATGGGTCAAGTTAAAAAAAAAGTAACCTGTTGGATAGTGATATGTGGTGGGCACCCCTTGATTATGAAGCTGTGAAAGTTTGGTGGTCCTAGGTGGTACAGTACCAAAGAAATGGAGTTAAACACGAAAACGTAACATTGAAAATGGGTCAAGTTAAAAAAAAAGTAACACGTTGGATAGTTATATGTGGTGGGCACCCCTTGATTATGAAGCTGTGAAAGTTTGGTGGTCCTAGGTGGTACAGTATCAAAGAAATGGACTCAAACACGAAAACTTAACATTGATTGTGGACGCCGCCCGCCCGCCCGCCCCGCCCGCCCGCCCGCCCACCAGCCCGCCAGCCCGCCCGCCCGGCTTTCGCCAATCCAATAGCCTGGATTCTTTTTCAAAAAACCTGGCTAAAAAAGTAACATGTTGGATAGTGATATGTGGTGGGCACCCCTTGATTATGAAGCTGTGAAAGTTTGGTGGTCCTAGGTGGTACAGTACCAAAGAAATGGACTTAAACAGGAAAACTTAAACATTGTAAACGCGAAAACTTAACATTAAAAATGGCTAAGTCGACTGCGCGGAAAAAATAGGTCAAGTTAAAAAAAAAGTAACATGTTGGATAGTGATATGTGGTGGGCACCCCTTGATTATGAAGCTGTGAAAGTTTGGTGGTCCTAGTGGTACAGTACCAAAGAAATGGACTTAAACAGGAAAACTTAACATTGTAAACGCGAAAACTTAACATTGAAAATGGCTAAGTCGACTGCGCGGAAAAAATGGGTCAAGTTAAAAAAAAATTAACATGTTGGATAGTGATATGTGGTGGGCACCCCTTGATTATGAAGCTGTGAAAGTTTGGTGGTCCTAGGTGGTACAGTAACAAATAAATGGACAAACACGAAAACTTAACATTGAAAATAAAACGCGAAAACTTAACATTGAAAATGGCTAAGTCGACTGCGCAGAAAAAAATGGGTCAAGTTAAAAAAAAGTAAACATGTTGGATAGTGATATGTGGTGGGCACTCCTTGATTATGAAGTTGTGAAAGTTTGGTGGTCCTAGGTGGTACAGTAACAAAGAAATGGGAGCTCAAACACGAAAACTTAACATTGATTGTGGACGCCGCCCGCCACCCGCCGCCCGCCGCCCGCCGCCCGCCCGCCCACCGCCCGCCCGCCCGCCCGGCTTTCGCCAATCCAATAGCCTGGATTTTTTTCTTCAAAAAACCTGGCTAAAAATGATAAAGGTCTAAGGGTTAATGTAATAAAAAAGCATATGAAAGCTACCTAACCTTAATCATCAAATATCGACAGGCGTTTGTTCGATATGAAGCATTTCAATAAAAATATATAATTACTCCCTCAAAGTATACTTAGCTAGACAAGCATACTTAGTGACTTTTTATGTATTTTTTTGTGAAAATGTGCAGATCTGATCCGCGTCTACATATATAAAAACGTCACACTTCAGCGACACCAAAACGTACTCACAATGGGTAGTAACACATTCAGGTATAAATTAATCCAAATAGATCGTCTGGGATATTGGCCTTGCCGCATCCATTCAAAGGACTGAACGTCCTGGAATTATTCGCAGTATGTGTTTGTGGATGACATTTAGACGAATAATTCAACTAGAGTGGAAAGCGTTTCGCGAAATATAAGCGCGGGAATTTCACAGCAACAGCAACAATAACAATAACAACAATGAGCTAAAATAGATTTTTGTAAAACCCAAAATGATAAATAGATACAGTTCCACATGAAGGAGCGAGATTGTATTATTGATCCTATGTTGATCCATGGTTCTCTATATTTATGGACCTGTATTCGAGATGTCTGAACGTAGAGGCATGGAATAGAGCTACTCCAAAGTTAATAGAAAGCTGCACTATTTCAACTAAGTTACTAATCTACCTTAACCCTTAGACCGCTATCTTAATTTGTTGTCGTCTGCTGTTTATTTTCTATTTTCCATTTTGTATCATCAAAAACATGCTTTGACAGCACTTTATAATAATTTACAACTTGCTTTGACAGCATTTTTAGAATCATTTCCATGGAGATCTATTTTGAAGATTGTATTTGTACTTCGAACCATGAGTATGTCGCGAATAATCGAGAATGGCGGTTAATCATCGCACCCTTAGGGAGCATGTGCAAATTTACCACAAAACAGCATGCGAAACATTTATCACACTGAAAATTCGATCAAGCGAGTTGTTAGAACTATATTGTTATGGCGTAAGACCCGTGTTTTTAAAAGTTCAACACGCAAAATATGTGCTGCGAACGACATAAGCTCATTTGCATAAAAGCTGTAATACCTCAAATGTTGATGTTGGTTGTATAATTCTTTGCTAGCGCTCGAATCAAACATATTTGTTTCGTCCATTCTTTGATATGACATTTTTTTTTCGGGCAAACTAAGCATTGATTTACCACTACCGGACATGCTAATTGACATTAGTATACTGTTTTATATCGAACGTGAATTTCGCGTTTGTTATCAGGGGTGGTAACCGTGTTTTCTTAAAATGTTACAATTATTTATTATGTCTATTTATTTTGTGATGTGCAATGATCATACGTTATAATATGTCGATAAACTTATTTATTCAGGTGACGTATGCAGTTAATATAAATAATTTAAATATGTCCTGCCTCATTTGCATATCAAAATAGCCTGATACAACCGCGCGTCTCTATCAGTAAATTAACTATTATTAAATGATTATATCTGTATAGCGGACACTGGTAATTTTTAAAACCGGTGGTCCCATTCATTCATTATTCATTCATTAGCTTATATTTAACGGCGGCACTGGCTCTAGGACCTTGCATGCCGTCTCCCAAGAATGGGAGAAAGAACGGAGGTATAGATTTTTGAGAGAAGCCGGTAATTCGCATTTACAGAGCAACTACGAATTATCGGTACCCATTTACAGCTGGGTGAACTGGAGCAGTGTGGATAAAGTGTCTTGCTCAAGGATACAACGCACGCCACTAGTCAGGCTCGAACCCACGACCCTTGGATCAATAGTCCGACACACTAACCATTACGCCACGGCGCTCCACCCGGTGGTCCCAGGAATAGTAACACAATTATATACTTATTTAATTCCTATAAGAAAATGGTGTGTGCAACAGATGGGACATCAACTTTAATGCAACACCGGTCATGCGATACAGATCGTTATCAGGCAGTGTGGTATTTGAGGAGCTACATTGGTCACACATTTATAAGCCCCTTTCTCCAGTCAAAAGCACACTAATCCATAGCTTTCTCGGGTCGGTTTAGTTGCACATGGCTGTATCAATTGACATAGAGGATATTCCATCGTACATTTTGAATAGCGGGAAATAATACACGAGTGTGCGTCGGCTTCCGCGTAAGCAACGAGTGCGCGTAGCGAACGAGTTGCTTGCACGGACGCGGCGGACACGAGTGTATTATTTCCGCTATTCAAACATGTACGATGGAATATCCTATTTATTACACTTCCACGGTGGATACATATGCACATTTAGTCTATTTTGAAGATTATAATCAATGAATTGTGATGTGCACATGAATAGTTATACAATTACGTGTTTTACCGCGTTTTGACGTTACGTTGTGTGGCGTCAAATGTGACGTCATGTAAACTTTTTGAAATCCAAATTTCGCAGCTGTTTCTATGAACCAGATATATTTGAGTGCATGTTTGGAATGTGTTCAATCACATTAACATTCTAGATTAGTCGAGACCCTTTCCAAATTTTCAAATAACTTTATTTTTACTGTAATAAAAATTAAACATTTTGCATGGTAGCTCGTGGTTTCCAAGACAACAAGCGCGCAATTACGGGTGTTCTCTTGACGGTGTATTATTTGCAAGGAGTTGATTACGGGTTTTCTTTCACAGCGAAACCCCTGCAAATAATTTGCAAGAGTGTAATAAAGTCGATTAAATAAATGGGCCTAACAAATACAAGGTGCATAATCACGTGGTTACAACAACAACAACGTCGCCCACTCCAAAGTAAGTATTATTTGATATTTCCTTAATATGCGACGGATTTTGATGAAATATGGCGTCTTCATGAGCTGCATTTGGTCGTCCAGGGAGTTCGGCACAGACTTATGTCGTTTTTGCGAAGAATCGATTTCCGTATCGGTAGACACGGAAGTAATAAGGACAATATAAAATAATACGTACTTTGAATCAGATGGATTCTGGAAGTTTCAATACTTGTTGTTGTTATTAGTACCTGTATTGTCTTGTATATATGTGGATATTGTAATTAAGGCAGAATAATAACAACGCATTGGTTTTAGTTAATAATATATCTGCACTAACTGCTAGCTACAATACAACTCATGCATAGGGGTCGCACGGGGCCTGTCATGATGGTGGCTTGCTGACTCAGCAATCATGTAATACTAAACCATGCCTCCAAGGGGCGGTTACATACAGTGCATCTCTCTCCTATTTAGATTGACACACTCATGTGGGAAACTGATACATGTATACATCATGACAAATGTAATTAAAACTAGAGCAGCTTGAGCTGCATCAACGGTTTGAGCCTCAAACATTGATTTCATGTGTAACTAAGCTTTAGCCCAAAGTGTAAACTATCAGTTGCAAAAAGAATTTCTGAAGTTTTAGAATGAACAGTCCAACATTATTGTGTTCGCATCTTCACACCGATGTGGGGCCGGTTAGCTTAGAGGTAAAGCGATGGACTCGGAGCAAGGGATACCGGGTTCGATCCTCAGCCAAAGCCAAAGTTTTAGCTAAAGGACTGAAATATCGACTACAGCAAAAACAATTGAAATCGAATGATAAATAACGAAGCTGACGTCACATCCGTTTGCTCTATTTTGAAAACTTGAAAAAATACGTTCATCTTTGACATCGAATAGAGCCGTAAGTAGTCAAGATATAGCTCTGAAAATTATCATCTTTCATGCGGCTGACACTCCCCTATCACCCTGGCAAGAAATTATGTTGCTGACAGTACTGTAAACATTGGAAAACGTTTGTAAAGATCACCCGTTATCAGCCGAAATTCGGCAAAATCGTTGAAAAGTATGTACATTTTCAACTTCAAATGCATATAGCTCTTTTATTTGAGCAGATAGCCGAAAACTGTTAGGGAATCTGAGATAGAGAATTTTGTCCGCTTTCCAATGCAAAAAGAATTCATGAAATCGGTTTGAAAATAAGGAAGTTATAGGAAGTATGACGTCACTTCCGTTTTCGTGGAAAGTAGAATTAAAAGATATCTGAAAATCTCTGAGTCTCTGCTCACACTTGATCCGAATCGGCATGCAAAATTTGAAGTCGATCCGACCAGCGGTTTGGTGTAGATGGAGGGAGCCCGTAAGTCAGCGGATGATTATTTTTCGATAGTTATCGCCCTAAATTGCAGTTTACGCCATTTGTAAATACACCTAATAAAACGGAAATTACATATGTGCAATATTCCGCCGTTGAAGTTTTCGTTTGTTTTTCACCATAGGCCGGGTACAAAGCGGGAAAGTTTTAGCTAAAGGACTGAAATATCGACCGCAGCAAGAAATTTTGAAATCTATTGATAAATAACGAAGCTGACGTCACATCCGTTTGCTCTATTTTGAAAACTTGAAAAAAAGACGTTCATCTTTGACATCCAATAGAACCGGAAGTAGTCAAGATAGAGCTTTGAAAATTATCATCTTTTATGCGCCTGACACTCCCCTATCACACTGGCAAGAAATTATGTTGCTGACATTACTGTACAAATTGGAAAACTTTGTAAAGACCACCCGTTATCAGCCGAAATTCGGCAAAAATTCGGCAAAATCGTTGAAAAGTATGTACATTTTTCAACTTCAAATGCCTATAGCTCTCTTATTTGACCAGAAAGCCGAGAACCTGTCAGCGAGTTCGAGAATTTTATCAGCTTTCCCAATGGCAAAAAGAATTTTTGAATCGTTGGAAAATAAGGAAGTATAGAAAAGTATGAACTTCACTTCCGATTTCGTGGAAAGTGGCATTAAGATATTTCTGAAAAATCTCTAAGTCTCAGACTCACACATGATCAGAATCTGGCATGCAAAAATTGACAGTCGATCCTCGACCAGCGGTTGGCTGTAGACTGAACGGCTGAAAAAAAAAAAAATAATAATAACAACCAGAGCAGAAACAATAGTTTGTCCGGCGCAGCTGAAAGCCGCCCAAAACTACAATAAACATTGAAACACGTGTGTGGGTGATTGGTGACGCTGGGTTGCGGCAGTTCCGACAGCTCTGTTTATGTATAAACAGTCATTTGACATTGAAATCCATTCATGTGTTCAACATTCAGTTTCATTACTTACCTGTTTGTCATCCCATGTGAATATCCAGTGTACCTGACTTGGTGTGGTTTTAGAACAAACTACGCTTATGTCCTTTGGTTTAGTGCATTTTGTGGTATGCACGTGGAATTTACTATTCTGGTCCTTTACAAAATACGATCTTACATACATTACATTTCTCCGTAACAATTGGCCAGTACTTATTTTAATGAGAACCCATTGTTCCTTTTGTTTCACTACAGTGAAAGGTGTTTCCTCCCACGATGTGAAAGTCTTTGTTTGATTACGTCTTATTACAATAACAATAATCGCCAGATTTG
>CM055266.1:49500780-49707702 GCA_029237695.1 Conchocele bisecta
CAAATCTGGCGATTATGTTATTGTAATAAGACGTAACCAAACAAACAAAGCTTTCACCATCGTGGGAGGAAACACCTCTCACTGTAGTGAAACAAAAGGAACAATGGTTCTCATAAAATCAAGTTCTGGCCAATTGTTACGGAGAAATGTATGTCATGTAAGATCGTATTTTGTAAAGGAACAGAATAGTAATTCCACGTGCATACCACAAAATGCACTAAACCAAGGACATAAGCGTGTTCTCAACACACCAAGTCGGTACACTGGATTTCACATGGGATGACAACATGTATTAATGAACTGAATGTGAACACATGAATGATGTCACTGTCAAATGACTGTTTACTACATAAACAGAGCTGTCGGAACTGCCGCCAAACCCAGTGTCACCAATCACCCACACACGTGTTTCATATTTATTGTTAGTTTTGAGGCGGCTTTCAGCTGCGCCGAAAACCTATTGTATTCGCTGGTTTTTATTAGGTTTGAGGAATTTGATTCCTCAAACCTTTTGTTTTCGTTGGTTTTTTTTTTCTTTTTAGGTTTGAGGAATTTGATTCCTCAAATTTTTGTTTTCGTTGGTTTTTTTTTTCTTTTTCTTTTTCTTTTTCTTTTTTTAGGTTTGAGGAATTTGATTCCTCAAACCTTTTGTTTTCGTTGGTTTTTTTTTTCTTTTTTTTTTTTTTCTTTTTATTCAGCCGTCGAGACTACAGCCCAAACCGCTGGTCGGATCGACTTCAAATTTTGTATACCGATTCGCATCAACAGTGAGACGAGAATAACGCAATTTTCAGAATTCTCATGACGTTACTTTTTGCGAAACCGGAAGTGACGTCATATATCATATAATTCCCTATAACTTCCTTATTTTCCAACCGATTTCAAAAATTCTTTTTGAATTGTAAAGCTGCGATAATTCTCTATCTTCGCTTCGCTGACAATATTTGGCTATCTGCTCAAATGAGAGAGCTATAGACATGAAATGAAATTGAGAAAAATGAAAAAAATCAACAATTTCAGATTTTTATTTTATTTTAACGGGTGGTCTTTGAAAACAGTTTCCAATTTGTACAGTAATCTCAGCAAAATAATTTTTTGACAGCGTCACGCGGGACATTCATTCCGCAAGAAGAAGGATATTTTTCAGAGCAATGGCTTGAATAGTTCTGATTCTATTGTCTTTCAAACTTGGACGTTTTTTTTCAATTTTTCAAATTTGAAATGGTCATAACTTTTTTATTATCTAACCGATTTCAAATATTTTTTTTTTGCATTAAAAAGCCAACAAAATTCTCTATCTCCACTCCGCTGGTAGTTTTTGGCTATCTGCCCAAATGAGAGAGTTGTAGTCATTTGAAGTTTTTAAAAAAAATTGAAATGGTCATAACTTCCTTATTATTCAACCGATTTCAAATATTTTTTTTCCATTAAAAAGCCAATAAAATTCTCTATCTCTAGTTCGCTGGTAGTTTTAGCTATCTGCTCAAATGCGCGAGCTACATACATTTGAAGTTTGAGAACGAGCATATAAACTTAGCCGCCTAGAACAGTGTGTACAGCTGACAAACTTCGAGGTGGAGGCCAGACAGGTATGGTGGGCTGTATCAGACACTGGTTTTATATACGAACTGACATGCTGTGAGTGCTTTAGAATCGTCTTAACTTCAATGTCAGACTAGGGGGTTAACGGTACACATTTCGTAGAACGTTATATAATAATGAAAAATGCTTAGAATAGTCAAGCGATTCTGAAAATACAAAACTTTATTTTTTCAATTTCATTGGAATTGCATCAATTTTTTTTGAGTTTCATATGTTTTCGTCATTGGCAATGTCTTCTAATCACTTGGCCAGTGTACGTTTGACAGTACATCAAGCCTCAAACCGTTGATGCAGCTTCAGCTGCTCTAGTTAGGTTTGAGGCGGCTTTCCGCTACGCCGAAAACCTATTGTATTCGTTGGTTTTTTTTTTTTTTTTTTTTATTCAGCCCTTCAGTCTACAGCCCAAACCGCTGGTCGGATCGACTTCAAATTTTGTATACCGATTCGCATCAACAGTGAGACGAGAATAACGCAATTTTCAGAATTCTCATGACGTCACTTTTTACGAAACCTGGAAGTGACGTCATATATCTATAATTCCCTATAACTTCCTTATTTTCCAACCGATTTCAAAAGTTCTTTTTGAATTGTAAAGCTGCGAGAATTCTCTATCTTCGTTTCGCTGAAAATGTTTGGCTACATCTGCTCAAATGAGAGAGCTATAGACATGTGAAATTGAGAAAAATGAAAAAAATCAACAATTTCAGATTTTTATTTTATTTTAACGGGTGGTCTTTGAAAACAGTTTCCAATTTGTACAGTAATCTCATCAACATAATTTTTTGACAGCGTCACGCGGGACATTCATCCGCACAGAAGATGATATTTTTCAGAGCAATGGCTTGAATAGTTCTGATTCTATTGTCTTTCAAACTTGGACTTTTTTTTGTTTTTTTTTTTTCAATTTTTCAAATTTGAAATGGTCATAACTTTTTTATTATCTAACCGATTTCAAATATTTTTTTTGCATTAAAAAGCCAACAAAATTCTCTATCTCCGTTTCACTGGTAGTTTTTGGCTATCTGCCCAAATGAGAGAGTTGTAGGCATTTGAAGTTTTTAAAAAAAATTGAAATGGTCTAACTTCCTTATTATTCAACCCGATTTCAAATATTTTTTTCCATTAAAAAGCCAATAAAATTCTCTATCTCTAGTTCGCTGGTAGTTTTAGCTATCTGCTCAAATGCGCGAGCTACATACATTTGAAGTTTGAGAACGAGCATATAAACTTAGCCGCCTAGAAACAGTGTGTACAGCTGACAAACTTCGAGGTGGAGGCCAGACAGGTATGGTGGGCTGTATCAGACACTGGTTTTATATACGAACTGACATGCTGTGAGTGCTTTAGAATCGTCTTAACTTCAATGTCAGACTAGGGGGTTAACGGTACACATTTCGTAGAACGTTATATAATGAAAAATGCTTAGAATAGTCAAGCGATTCTGAAAATACAAAACTTTATTTTTTCAATTTCATTGGAATTGCATCAATTTTTTTTGAGTTTCATATGTTTTCGTCATTGGCAATGTCTTCTAATCACTTGGCCAGTGTACGTTTGACAGTACATCAAGCCTCAAACCGTTGATGCAGCTTCAGCTGCTCTAGTTAGGTTTGAGGCGGCTTTCCGCTGCGCCGAAAACCTATTGTATTCGTTGGTTTTTTTTTTTTTTTTTTTTATTCAGCCCTTCAGTCTACAGCCCAAACCGCTGGTCGGATCGACTTCAAATTTTGTATACCGATTCGCATCAACAGTGAGACGAGAATAACGCAATTTTCAGAATTCTCATGACGTCACTTTTTACGAAACCGGAAGTGACGTCATATATCATATAATTCCCTATAACTTCCTTATTTTCCAACCGATTTCAAAAGTTCTTTTTGAATTGTAAAGCTGCGAGAATTCTCTATCTTCGTTTCGCTGAAAATGTTTGGCTATCTGCTCAAATGAGAGAGCTATAGACATGTGAAATTGAGAAAAATGAAAAAAATCACAATTTCAGATTTTTATTTTATTTTAACGGGTGGTCTTTGAAAACAGTTTCCAATTTGTACAGTAATCTCATCAACATAATTTTTTGACAGCGTCACGCGGGACATTCATCCGCACAGAAGATGATATTTTTCAGAGCAATGGCTTGAATAGTTTCTGATTCTATTGTCTTTCAAACTTGGACGTTTTTTTTTTAATTTTTTTCAATTTTTCAAATTTGAAATGGTCATAACTTTTTTATTATCTAACCGATTTCAAATATTTTTTTTTGCATTAAAAAGCCAACAAAATTCTCTATCTCCGTTTCACTGGTAGTTTTTGGCTATCTGCCCAAATGAGAGAGTTGTAGGCATTTGAAGTTTTTAAAAAAAATTGAAATGGTCATAACTTCCTTATTATTCAACCGATTTCAAATATTTTTTTTGCATTAAAAAGCCAATAAAATTCTCTATCTCCAGTTCGCTGGTAGTTTTTAGCTATCTGCTCAAATGCGCGAGCTACATGCATTTGAAGTTTTTTTTTTTCAATTTTTCAAATTTGAAATGTTCTTAACTTTGTTATTATCTAACCGATTTCAAATATTTTTTTTCCATTAAAAAGCCAACACAATTCTCTATCTCCGTTTCGCTGGTATTTTGTTTTGGCTATCTGCCCAAATGAGAGAGTTGTAGGCATTTGAAGTTTGGTTCTTTCATTTTTTTATTTTCTTTGTTGTTCAACATAATCATGATAATTATACCGATGAAAGCCGAAACAGGCCGAATGCTCAACAATTTCAGATTTTTATTTTATTTTAACGGGTGGTCTTTGGAAACAGTTTCCAATTTGTACAGTAATCTCAGCAACATAATTTTTTGACAGCGTCACGCGGGACATTCATCCGCACAGAAGATGATATTTTTCAGAGCAATGGCTTGAATAGTTCTGATTCTATTGTCTTTCAAACTTGGACGTTTTTTTTTCAATTTTTCAAATTTGAAATGGTCATAACTTTTTTATTATCTAACCGATTTCAAATATTTTTTTTGCATTAAAAAGCCAACAAAATTCTCTATCTCCGTTTCACTGGTAGTTTTTGGCTATCTGCCCAAATGAGAGAGTTGTAGGCATTTGAAGTTTTTAAAAAAAATTGAAATGGTCATAACTTCCTTATTATTCAACCGATTTCAAATATTTTTTTTCCATTAAAAAGCCAATAAAAATAAAATTCTCTATCTCCAACTCGCTGGTAGTTTTTTAGCTATCTGCTCAAATGCGCGAGCTACATGCATTTGAAGTTTGAGAACGAGCATATAAACTTAGCCGCCTAGAAACAGTGTGTACAGCTGACAAACTTCGATGTGGAGGCCAGACAGGTATGGTGGGCTGTATCAGACACTGGTTTTATATACGAACTGACATGCTGTGAGTGCTTTAGAATCGTCTCAACTTCAATGTCAGACTAGGGGGTTAACGGTACACATTTCGTAGAACGTTATATAATGAAAAATGCTTAGGATAGTCAAGCGATTCTGAAAATACAAAACTTTATTTTTTCAATTTCATTGGAATTGCATCAATTTTTTTTGAGTTTCATATGTTTTCGTCATTGGCAATGTCTTCTAATCACTTTGCCAGTGTACGTTTGTCAGTACATCAAGCCTCAAACCGTTGATGCAGCTTCAGCTGCTCTAGTTCTTTTTCTTTTTATTCAGCCGTCGAGACTACAGCCCAAACCGCTGGTCGGATCGACTTCAAATTTTGTATACCGATTCGCATCAACAGTGAGACGAGAATAACGAAATTTTCAGAATTCTCATGACGTCACTTTTTACGAAACCGGAAGTGACGTCATATATCATATAATTCCCTATAACTTCCACATTTTTCAACCGATTTCAAAAATTCTTTTTGTATTCGAAAGCTGCTAGAAATCTCTATCTTCGCTTGCCTGGCCGTTATTGGCTATCTGCTCAAATGAGAGAGCTATTGACATGTGAAGTTGAGAAAAATGAAAAAAAATCAACAATTTCGGATTTTTTATTTTATTTTAACGGGTGGTCTTTGAAAACAGTTTCCAATTTGTACAGTAATCTCAGCAACATAATTTTTTGACAGCGTCACGCGGGACATTCATCCGCACAGAAGATGATATTTTTCAGAGCAATGGCTTGAATAGTTCTGATTCTATTGTCTTTCAAACTTGGACGTTTTTTTTCAATTTTTCAAATTTGAAATGGTCATAACTTTTTTATTATCTAACCGATTTCAAATATGTTTTTTCCATTAAAAAGCCAACAAAATTCTCTATCTCCACTCCGCTGGTAGTTTTTGGCTATCTGCCCAAATGAGAGAGTTGTAGGCATTTGAAGTTTTTAAAAAAATTGAAATGGTCATAACTTCCTTATTATTCAACCGATTTCAAATATTTTCTTTGCATTAAAAAGCCAATAAAATTCTCTATCTCCGGTTCGCTGGTAGTTTTTGTAGCTATCTGCTCAAATGCGCGAGCTACATGCATTTGAAGTTTGAGAACGAGCATATAAACTTAGCCGCCTAGAACAGTGTGTACAGCTGACAAACTTCGAGGTGGAGGCCAGACAGGTATGGTGGGCTGTATCAGACACTGGTTTTATATACGAACTGACATGCTGTGAGTGCTTTAGAATCGTCTTAACTTCAATGTCAGACTAGGGGGTTAACGGTACACATTTCGTAGAACGTTATATAAATGAAAAATGCTTAGAATAGTCAAGCGATTCTGAAATACAAAATTTAAAACTTTATTTTTTCAATTTCATTGGAATTGCATCAATTTTTTTTGAGTTTCATATGTTTTCGTCATTGGCAATGTCTTCTAATCACTTGGCCAGTGTACGTTTGTCAGTACATCAAGCCTCAAACCGTTGATGCAGCTTCAGCTGCTCTAGTTAGGTTTGAGGCGCTTTCCGCTGCGCCGAAAACCTATTGTATTCGTTGGTTTTTTTTTTTTTTTTTTTTTTATTCAGCCCTTCAGTCTACAGCCCAAACCGCTGGTCGGATCGACTTCAAATTTTGTATACCGATTCGCATCAACAGTGAGACGAGAATAACGCAATTTTTCAGAATTCTCATGACGTCACTTTTTACGAAACCGGGGAAGTGACGTCATATATCATATAATTCCCCTATAACTTCCTTATTTTCCAACCGATTTCAAAAGTTCTTTTTGAATTGTAAAGCTGCGAGAATTCTCTATCTTCGTTTCGCTGAAAATGTTGGCTATCTGCTCAAATGAGAGAGCTATAGACATGTGAAATGAGAAAAATGAAAAAAATCAACAATTTCAGATTTTTATTTTATTTTAACGGGTGGTCTTTGAAAACAGTTTCCAATTTGTACAGTAATCTCATCAACATAATTTTTTGACAGCGTCACGCGGGACATTCATCCGCACAGAAGATGATATTTTTCAGAGCAATGGCTTGAATAGTTCTGATTCTATTGTCTTTCAAACTTGGACGTTTTTTTTCAATTTTTCAAATTTGAAATGGTCATAACTTTTTTATTATCTAACCGATTTCAAATATTTTTTTTGCATTAAAAAGCCAACAAAATTCTCTATCTCCGTTTCACTGGTAGTTTTTGGCTATCTGCCCAAATGAGAGAGTTGTAGGCATTTGAAGTTTTTAAAAAAAATTGAAATGGTCATAACTTCCTATTATTCAACCGATTTCAAATATTTTTTTTGCATTAAAAAGCCAATAAAATTCTCTATCTCCAGTTCGCTGGTAGTTTTTAGCTATCTGCTCAAATGCGCGAGCTACATGCATTTGAAGTTTTTTTTTTTCAATTTTTCAAATTTGAAATGTTCTTAACTTTGTTATTATCTAACCGATTTCAAATATTTTTTTTCCATTAAAAAGCCAACACAATTCTCTATCTCCGTTTCGCTGGTAGTTTTTGGCTATCTGCCCAAATGAGAGAGTTGTAGGCATTTGAAGTTTGGTTCTTTCATTTTTTTTATTTTCTTTGTTGTTCAACATAATCATGATAATTATACCGATGAAAGCCGAAACAGGCCGAATGCTCAACAATTTCAGATTTTTATTTTATTTTAACGGGTGGTCTTTGGAAACAGTTTCCAATTTGTACAGTAATCTCAGCAAACATAATTTTTTGACAGCGTCACGCGGGACATTCATCCGCACAGAAGATGATATTTTTCAGAGCAATGGCTTGAATAGTTCTGATTCTATTGTCTTTCAAACTTGGACGTTTTTTTTCAATTTTTCAAATTTGAAATGGTCATAACTTTTTTATTATCTAACCGATTTCAAATATTTTTTTTTGCATTAAAAAGCCAACAAAATTCTCTATCTCCGTTTCACTGGTAGTTTTTGGCTATCTGCCCAAATGAGAGAGTTGTAGGCATTTGAAGTTTTTAAAAAAAATTGAAATGGTCATAACTTCCTTATTATTCAACCGATTTCAAATATTTTTTTTCCATTAAAAAGCCAATAAAATTCTCTATCTCCAACTCGCTGGTAGTTTTTTAGCTATCTGCTCAAATGCGCGAGCTACATGCATTTGAAGTTTTGAGAACGAGCATATAAACTTAGCCGCCTAGAACAGTGTGTACAGCTGACAAACTTCGATGTGGAGGCCAGACAGGTATGGTGGGCTGTATCAGACACTGGTTTTAATATACGAACTGACATGCTGTGAGTGCTTTAGAATCGTCTCAACTTCAATGTCAGACTAGGGGGGGGGTTAACGGTACACATTTCGTAGAACGTTATATAATGAAAAATGCTTAGGATAGTCAAGCGATTCTGAAAATACAAAACTTTATTTTTTCAATTTCATTGGAATTGCATCAATTTTTTTGAGTTTCATATGTTTTCGTCATTGGCAATGTCTTCTAATCACTTTGCCAGTGTACGTTTGTCAGTACATCAAGCCTCAAACCGTTGATGCAGCTTCAGCTGCTCTAGTTCTTTTTTTCTTTTTCTTTTTATTCAGCCGTCGAGACTACAGCCCAAACCGCTGGTCGGATCGACTTCAAATTTTGTATACCGATTCGCATCAACAGTGAGACGAGAATAACGAAATTTTCAGAATTCTCATGACGTCACTTTTTACGAAACCGGAAGTGACGTCATATATCATATAATTCCCTATAACTTCCACATTTTTCAACCGATTTCAAAAATTCTTTTTGTATTCGAAAGCTGCTAGAAATCTCTATCTTCGCTTGCCTGGCCGTTATTGGCTATCTGCTCAAATGAGAGAGCTATTGACATGTGAAGTTGAGAAAAATGAAAAAAATCAACAATTTCGGATTTTTATTTTATTTTAACGGGTGGTCTTTGAAAACAGTTTCCAATTTGTACAGTAATCTCAGCAACATAATTTTTTGACAGCGTCACGCGGGACATTCATCCGCACAGAAGATGATATTTTTCAGAGCAATGGCTTGAATAGTTCTGATTCTATTGTCTTTCAAACTTGGACGTTTTTTTTTTTTCAATTTTCAAATTTGAAATGGTCATAACTTTTTTATTATCTAACCGATTTCAAATATGTTTTTTCCATTAAAAAGCCAACAAAATTCTCTATCTCCACTCCGCTGGTAGTTTTTGGCTATCTGCCCAAATGAGAGAGTTGTAGGCATTTGAAGTTTTTAAAAAAAAATTGAAATGGTCATAACTTCCTTATTATTCAACCGATTTCAAATATTTTCTTTGCATTAAAAAGCCAATAAAATTCTCTATCTCCGGTTCGCTGGTAGTTTTTAGCTATCTGCTCAAATGCGCGAGCTACATGCATTTGAAGTTTGAGAACGAGCATATAAACTTAGCCGCCTAGAACAGTGTGTACAGCTGACAAACTTCGAGGTGGAGGCCAGACAGGTATGGTGGGCTGTATCAGACACTGGTTTATATACGAACTGACATGCTGTGAGTGCTTTAGAATCGTCTCAACTTCAATGTCAGACTAGGGGGTTAACGGTACACATTTCGTAGAACATTATATAATGAAAAATGCTTAGGATAGTCAAGCGATTCTGAAAATACAAAACTTTATTTTTTCAATTTCATTGGAATTGCATCAATTTTTTTTGAGTTTCATATGTTTTCGTCATTGGCAATGTCTTCTAATCACTTTGCCAGTGTACGTTTGTCAGTACATCAAGCCTCAAACCGTTGATGCAGCTTCAGCTGCTCTAGTTATTTATATTTTTTTTATTCAGCCGTTCAGTCTACAGCCCAAACCGCTGGTCGGATCGACTTCAAATTTTGCATGCCGATTCTGATCAAATGTGAGTCGAGACTTAGAGATTTTCAGAAATCTCTTAATGCCACTTTCCACGAAACCGGAAGTGACGTCATACTTTCTATAACTTCCTTATTTTCCAACCGATTTCAAAAATTCTTTTTGCATTGGAAAGCTGATAAAATTCTCGAACTCGCTGACAGTTCTCGGCTATCTGGTCAAATAAGAGAGCTATAGGCATTTGAAGTTGAAAAATGTACATACTTTTCAACGATTTTGCCGAATTTTTGCCGAATTTCGGCTGATAACGGGTGGTCTTTACAAACGTTTTCCAATTTGTACAGTAATGTCAGCAACATAATTTCTTGCCAGTGTGATAGGGGAGTGTCAGGCGCATAAAAGATGATAATTTTCAAAGCTCTAGCTTGACTACTTCCGGTTCTATTGGATGTCAAAGATGAACGTCTTTTTTTCAAGTTTTCAAAAATAGAGCAAACGGATGTGACGTCAGCTTCGTTATTTATCAATAGATTTCAAAATTTCTTGCTGCGGTCGATATTTCAGTCCTTTAGCTACAACTTTCCCGCTTTGTACCCGCCTATGGTGAAAAAACAAACGAAAACTTCAACGGCGGAATATTGCACATATGTAATAATTTCCGTTTTATTAGGTGTATTTACAAATGGCGTAAACTGCAATTTAAGGCGATAACTATCGAAAAATAATCATCCGCTGACTTACGGGCTCCCTCCATCTACACCAAACCGCTGGTCGGATCGACTTCAAATTTTGCATGCCGATTCGGTGGATCAAGTGTGAGCAGAGACTCAGAGATTTTCAGATATCTTTTAATGCTACTTTCCACGAAAACGGAAGTGACGTCATACTTCCTATAACTTCCTTATTTTCAAACCGATTTCATGAATTCTTTTTGCATTGGAAAGCGGACAAAATTCTCTATCTCAGATTCACTGACAGTTTTCGGCTATCTGCTCAAATAAAAGAGCTATATGCATTTGAAGTTGAAAATGTACATACTTTTCAACGATTTTGCCGAATTTCGGCTGATAACGGGTGGTCTTTACAAACGTGTTCCAATGTTTACAGTACTGTCAGCAACATAATTTCTTGCCAGGGTGATAGGGGAGTGTCAGCCGCATGAAAGATGATAATTTTCAGAGCTATTTGACAATCAGAGCATATCTTGACTACTACGGTCTATTCGATGTTAAAGATGAACGTATTTTTTTCAAGTTTTCAAAATAGAGCAAACGGATGTGACGTCAGCTTCGTTATTTATCATTCGATTTCAATTGTTTTTGCTGTAGTCGATATTTCAGTCCTTTAGCTAAAACTTTGGCTTGGCTGAGGATCGAACCCGGTATCCCTTGCTCCGAGTCCATCGCTTTACCTCTAAGCTAACCGGCCCCACATCGGTGTGAAGATGCGAACACAATAATGTTGGACTGTTCATTCCAAAACTTCAGAAATTCTTTTTGCAACTGATAGTTTACACTTTGGGCTAAAGCTTAGTTACACATGAAATCAATGTTTGAGGCTCAAACCGTTGATGCAGCTCAAGCTGCTCTAGTTTTAATTACATTTGTCATGATGTATACATGTATCAGTTTCCCACATGAGTGTGTCAATCTAAATAGGAGAGAGATGCACTGTATGTAACCGCCCTTGGAGGCGTGGTTTAGTATTACATGATTGCTGAGTCAGCAAGCCAGCATCATGACAGGCCCCGTGCGACCCCTATGCATGAGTTGTATTGTAGCTAGCAGTTAGTGCAGATATATTATTAACTTAATAAACCAATGCGTTGTTATTATTCTGCCTTAATTACAATATCCACATATATACAAGACAATACAGGTACTAATAACAACAACAAGTATTGAAACTTCCAGAATCCATCTGATTCAAAGTACGTATTATTTTATATTGTCCTTATTACTTCCGTGTCTACCGATACGGAAATCGATTCTTCGCAAAAACGACATAAGTCTGTGCCGAACTCCCTGGACGACCAAATGCAGCTCATGAAGACGCCATATTTCATCAAAATCCGTCGCATATTAAGGACATATCAAATAATACTTACTTTGGAGTGGGCGACGTTGTTGTTGTTGTAACCACGTGATTATGCACCTTGTATTTGTTAGGCCCATTTATTTAATCGACTTTATTACACTCTTGCAAATTATTTGCAGGGGTTTCGCTGTGAAAGAAAACCCGTAATCAACTCCTTGCAAATAATACACCGTGAAGCGAACACCCGTAATTGCGCGCTTGTTGTCTTGGAAACCACGAGCTACCATGCAAAATGTTTAATTTTGATTACAGTAAAAATAAAGTTATTTGAAAATTTGGAAAGGGTCTCGACTAATCTAGAATGTTAATGTGATTGAACACATTCCAAACATGCACTCAAATATATCTGGTTCATAGAAACAGCTGCGAAATTTGGATTTCAAAAAGTTTACATGACGTCACATTTGACGCCACACAACGTAACGTCAAAACGCGGTAAAACACGTAATTGTATAACTATTCATGTGCACATCACAATTCATTGATTATAATCTTCAAAATAGACTAAATGTGCATATGTATCCACCGTGGAAGTGTAATAAATAGGATATTCCATCGTACATGTTTGAATAGCGGAAATAATACACTCGTGTCCGCCGCGTCCGTGCAAGCAACTCGTTCGCTACGCGCACTCGTTGCTTACGCGGAAGCCGACGCACACTCGTGTATTATTTCCCGCTATTCAAAATGTACGATGGAATATCCTCTATGTCAATTGATACAGCCATGTGCAACTATACCGACCCGAGAATGCTATGGATTAGTGTGCTTTTGACTGGAGAAAGGGGCTTATAAATGTGTGACCAATGTAGCTCCTCAAATACCACACTGCCTGATAACGATCTGTATCGCATGACCGGTGTTGCATTAAAGTTGATGTCCCATCTGTTGCACACACCATTTTCTTATAGGAATTAAATAAGTATATACTTGTGTTACTATTCCTGGGACCACCGGGTGGAGCGCCGTGGCGTAATGGTTAGTGTGTCGGACTATTGATCCAAGGGTCGTGGGTTCGAGCCTGACTAGTGGCGTGCGTTGTGTCCTTGAGCAAGACACTTTATCCACACTGCTCCAGTTCACCCAGCTGTAAATGGGTACCGATAATTCGTAGTTGCTCTGTAAATGCGAATTACCGGCTTCTCTCAAAAAATCTCTACCGCCGTTCTTTCTCCCATTCTTGGGAGACGGCATGCAAGGTCCTAGAGCCAGTGCCGCCGTTAAATATAAGCTAATGAATGAATAATGAATGAATGGGACCACCGGTTTTAAAAATTACCAGTGTCCGCTATACAGATATAATCATTTAATAATAGTTAATTTACTGATAGAGACGCGCGGTTGTATCAGGCTATTTTGATATGCAAATGAGGCAGGACATATTTAAATTATTTATATTAACTGCATACGTCACCTGAATAAATAAGTTTATCGACATATTATAACGTATGATCATCGCACATCACAAAATAAATAGACATAATAAATAATTGTTTTCGTTAACATTTTAAGAAAACACGGTTACCACCCCTGATATCAAACGCGAAATTCACGTTCGATATAAAACAGTATACTAATGTCAATTAGCATGTCCGGTAGTGGTACATCAATGCTTAGTTTGCCCGAAAAATGTCATATCAAAGAATGGACGAAACAAATATGTTTGATTCGAGCGCTAGCAAAGAATTATACAACCAACATCAACATTTGAGGTATTACAGCTTTTATGCAAATGAGCTTATGTCGTTCGCAGCACATATTTTGCGTGTTGAACTTTTTAAAAACACGGGTCTTACGCCATAACAATATAGTTCTAACAACTCAGCTTGATCGAATTTTCAGTGTGATAAATGTTTCGCATGTTGTTTTGTGGTAAATTTGCACATGCTCCCTAAGGGTGCGATGATTAACCGCCATTCTCGATTATTCGCGACATACTCCATGGTTCGAAGTACAAATACAATCTTCAAAATAGATATCCAATGGAAATGATTCTAAAATGCTGTCAAAGCATGTTGTAAATTATTATAAAGTGCTGTCAAAGCATGTTTTTGATGATACAAATGGAAAATAGAAAATAAACAGCAGACGACAACAAATTAAGATAGCGGTCTAAGGGTTAAGGTAGATTAGTAACTTAGTTGAAATAGTGCAGCTTTCTATTAACTTTGGAGTAGCTCTATTCCATGCCTCTACGTTCAGACATCTCGAATACAGGTCCATAAATATAGAGAACCATGGATCAACATAGGATCAATAATACAATCTCGCTCCTTCATGTGGAACTGTATCTATTTATCATTTTGGGTTTTACAAAAATCTATTTTAGCTCATTGTTGTTGTTGTTATTGTTGCTGTTGCTGTGAAATTCCCGCGCTTATATTTCGCGAAACGCTTTCCACTCTAGTTGAATTATTCGTCTAAATGTCATCCACAAACACATACTGCGAATAATTCCAGGACGTTCAGTCCTTTGATTGGATGCGGCAAGGCCAATATCACCAGACGATCTATTTGGATTAATTTATACCTGAATGTGTTACTACCCATTGTGAGTACGTTTTGGTGTCGCTGAAGTGTGACGTTTTTATATATGTAGACGCGGATCAGATCTGCACATTTTCACAAAAAAATACATAAAAAGTCGCTAAGTATGCTTGTCTAGCTAAGTATACTTTGAGGGAGTAATTATATATTTTTATTGAAATGCTTGATATCGAACAAACGCCTGTCGATATTGATGATTAAGGTTAGTAGCTTTCATATGCTTTTTTATTACATTAACCCTGAGACCTTTATCATTTTTAGCCAGGTTTTTTTGAAGAAAAAAAATCCAGGCTATTGGATTGGCGAAAGCCGGGCGGGCGGGCGGCGGGCGGCGGGTGGCGGGCGGCGGGCGGCGTCCACAATCAATGTTAAGTTTTCGTGTTTGAGTCCATTTCTTTGTTACTGTACCACCTAGGACCACCAAACTTTCACAACTTCATAATCAAGGGGTGCCCACCACATATCACTATCCAACATGTTACTTTTTTTTAACTTGACCCATTTTTTCTGCGCAGTCGACTTAGCCATTTTCAATGTTAAGTTTTCGCGTTTTCAATGTTAAGTTTTCGTGTTTGAGTCCATTTATTTGTTACTGTACCACCTAGGACCACCAAACTTTCACAGCTTCATAATCAAGGGGTGCCCACCACATATCACTATCCAACATGTTACTTTTTTTTAACTTGACCTATTTTTTCCGCGCAGTCGACTTAGCCATTTTTAATGTTAAGTTTTCGCGTTTACAATGTTAAGTTTTCCTGTTTAAGTCCATTTCTTTGGTACTGTACCACCTAGGACCACCAAACTTTCACAGCTTCATAATCAAGGGGTGCCCATCACATATCACTATCCAACATGTTACTTTTTTAGCCAGGTTTTTTGAAAAAGAATCCAGGCTATTGGATTGGCGAAAGCCGGGCGGGCGGGCGGGCGGGCGGCGTCCACAATCAATGTTAAGTTTTCGTGTTTGAGTTCATTTCTTTGATACTGTACCACCTAGGACCACCAAACTTGCACAGCTTCATAATCAACGGGTGCCCACCACATATAACTATCCAACGTGTTACTTTTTTTTAATTTGACCCATTTTCAATGTTAAGTTTTCGCGTTTACAATGTTAAGTTTTCGTGTTTAACTCCATTTCATGGTACTGTACCACCTAGGACCACCAAACTTTCACAGCTTCATAATCAAGGGGTGCCCACCACATATCACTATCCAACATGTTACTTTTTTTTTAACTTGACCCATTTTTTCCGCGCAGTCAACTTAGCCATTTTTAATGTTAAGTTTTCGCGTTTACTATGTTAAGTTTTCCTGTTTAAGTCCATTTCTCTGGTACTGTACCACCTAGGACCACCAAACTTTCACAGCTTCATAATCAAGGAGTGCCCACCACATATCACTATCCAACATGTTACTTTTTTAGCCAGGTTGGCGGCGGGTGGGCGGGCGGGCGGGCGGGCGGGCGGGCGGCGTCCACAATCAATGTTAAGTTTTCGTGTTTGAGTCCATTTCTTTGATACTGTACCACCTAGGACCACCAAACTTGCACAGCTTCATAATCAACGGGTGCCCACCACATATAACTATCCAACGTGTTACTTTTTTTTTAACTTGACCCATTTTCAATGTTAAGTTTTCGCGTTTACAATGTTAAGTTTTCGTGTTTAACTCCATTTCTTTGGTACTGTACCACCTAGGACCACTAAACTTTCACAGCTTCATAATCAAAGGGTGCCCACCACATATAACTATCCAACGTGTTACTTTTTTTTTTAACTTGACCCATTTTCAATGTTAAGTTTTCGTGTTTAACTCCATTTCTTTGGTACTGTACCACCTAGGACCACCAAACTTTCACAGCTTCATAATCAAGGGGTGCCCACCACATATCACTATCCAACAGGTTACTTTTTTTTTTAACTTGACCCATGTTTTCCGCGCAATCGACTTAGCCATTTTAAATGTTAAGTTTTCGCGTTTACAATGTTAAGTTTTCGTGTTTAAGTCCATTTCTTTGGTACTGTACCACCTAGGACCACCAAACTTTCACAGCTTAATAACCAAGGGGTGCCTACCACATACAACTATCCAACATGTGACCATTTTTTTACCTTCACCTATTATTTCTACGTAATTGACTTAGCCATTTTCAACGTTAACTTTTTAACGTACGTCTGGTTAAAGTTTTTGGTTAAAACTTTTTCCTTATACTATATCTCTGCAACTTCTTCGCCCATTACCTTGAAACTTGACATGGGTGTTTATCATCATCCATATTTTCATTCTAACCCCCAACCGTGCGGCCCCTGTTCCCAATGTCAAGGTCAAATTGCTTTGAATTTTTTTGTTAAAGTTTTTTCGTGTACTATATCTCTGCAACAGCTTCACCCATTACCTTCATACTTCACATGGGTGTTTATGATCATTGTCGCACCCACTTGCGGAAAGCGCGATATCGTTTTTTCGTCAAAGTTTTTCCATCTACTATATCTATTTTTTTAGTGTCCATGCCTCGCCCCAAGGCGCGACATGCAGGCCACGGCCATCTAGTCTACAAAAAGTGGGTATAATTATGTTATCCATGTGTCTATGCTTCGAAAAAACCTGGCCTTCGTGGCTTTGCCTCGTTTCTTGTTCTTTTGTTGTCTGCGCTGTTTATCTACTATTTTCCGTTTTTATCATCAAAAACATGCTTTTACAGCACTTCAGAATATGTACAACATGCTTTGACAGCACTCAGAATCATTTTCATTGGAAATGATTCTGAAGTGCTGTCAAATCATGATTTTATTGAGAAATAAGGCAAGATATAAAAGCAACAGCAGACGACAATTGTTGTGAAGAGCGGTCTAAGGTTTAACACAACGTATTCATATATTGAAAATTGCTCCCCCTTTGTATACTTAGATATGCAAGTATAATTAGTACATTTTATAAAAAAAATAGTGATGATTTAGAAGGAACTATTTTATGAGGTGAAACATAAAAAAAGTGTAATTACATGTATTTGTTTTGGTGAAATCGGCTATTTGTGAAGGCGCTCAGTGGAACGCATGTGTAATGGGGCGTATGACGTTTGCAACGTTGTAGACGCAGATCTGCCTGCGCATTTGTCAACGTTTGTCAGTGATCTGTGTGTACCAGGTGAGGGCGCACAATGGGACAACTTCCACAAGGTGGCCACGGTGGACGAGAACTTAACGCTGCTGGACGTCATCTTCATGTTGCTGGTTGACACGGTCCTATACATGCTCATCGCCTGGTATGTGGACAACGTGAATCCGGGCAGCGCCGGGGTACCACAGAAACTCTGGTTCCCATTCCAGGTGAGTTGTGTGTACATACCTAGGCAGCACCGGGGTACCACATAAACTCTGGTTCCCATTAGGTACCACATGAACTCTGGTTCCCCATTCCTCGTGAGTTGTGTGTATAAACCTAGGCAGCGCCGGGGTACCTCAGAAACTCTGGTTCCCATTCCTGGTGAATTGTAAGCAGAAACCTAGGCAGCGCCGGGGTACCATATACACATAAGCAGGACTGTGTTATCACAGAGAATATTTTGTTAGCCCGTTTGTTTATGGTTTTTGGTATTAATTGTAACATATTTACATTGAGCTTCCCTTCAGCCTGTGCTATGCGTCGTTCGTGTCATGGACTGCGACGTGACAATATAACACAGTCCGTCACACACATGCACTTCTGTAATGACATGGCACTTGACATGTATACGTTTATGTGTTATAATGAATCGCTTGACTATGTCTTATAATGTATTTGTCTCTTGTCATGGACAATGCTGTTTAGATTACAAAGTAAATGACGTTCCGTGCATAGCGAAGCAAGCATATATATACTACTTCGCTGTACTGTGTATGTGACAAATGAATGCACCGGGACATTATTATAGTGTCACATCAGAGGCAATTAGTCTCTCACATGAGTAGAGAAATTGGGCTTATGTGATGTGTGAGCAGTGAAGCTCCTTATCAAATATCACACTCTTGTAGCCTGATAATGATCTATATTACTTGTTAGAATAATGACGGGCGTTTCACGAACAGTGCATATCTTGATCAGACTGTGCGAATGTCCTGGCTCATCTGGATCTACACAAGTAACATAACCTATAAATCCCATTTCTACAGTCACAGCCACATTTATAATAACTCAATTTAGCACACAGGAATCGATATTAACCGCCGTAAATCATAAGGATAAACGATATGACAATATGGAACTTACTACTCTAACACTGTACATCAATTATTTGTTTAAGGTTTCCAAACAAAACAAACGCAAGCGAATGGAAAACGCTCGGAATGTGATTGTTTTGTACAACGATATGCAACGAAAGAATTATCATTTGTATTTTTCGTACGTGAACATGATATTTTCGCTTCAATACCCGGTTTTCAATACCCGGCTTTTCATTAGTACCGTTTGTTTCGTTTTGGGAACCTGCAACAAATATTCGGTGTATGCACAGTGCTACTAAATAAGTCAACTGTAGTGAAGTCAACACTCATTGTAAAGATATTTAACGTGGGTTCAAGCGGGTGGGGGTAATATTCAGTGTTTTATGTGGTTGCATGCCCCACACTTTTATTCTACTCACAGCGATCGTATTGGTGTGGTTCCAAGTCCGACGGAGACCACAGCAGTACTGACGTGAACCGCGCGGTATCGGACTACTTCGAGAGGGACCCTACAGGCTGTCGTGTGGGAGTCAGCGTCCGTCATCTCAATAAGGTACGACAACTACAAACATGTACTACCCATTCCAGACTCAACTCGGCTGCTTCTACAAATGGATATACTTATCAAGAGAAATAGAGCTTTGGGGTTAGTATACCGTTGAAAGAGCAAGTACAATGACTAAAATGGCAACGCTAACGCACAATAATTACCCACAATCTGCTATAAATGATTTCCAAACCCGGAGTTTAATTACTCAAATCCATGTTTAAAGAATCGCCACATATCAAGACCGCAATCGATCTTCAACCCGTGATTGTGCAAGTATTGTCCACTTGACGCATAAAGCTAACACTTATAGTAACTTCAAATCCGAGTTATTTAAACCTAGGATATTATCGCTTTCCAAACCCATCTTTTTTATACGGAATTGAGAGTTCAAACTATGGTTTGAAACTCAAACGTTGGGTTACATGTAAGTAATTATTTGTTCATATGGCAATGAAATATCGAGTGTCGACCCGCAATAACCAACCAAGATTTCTAAGAGAGTGCAGTATATGTACGGAACATTTCATACGTGTTGCTCATGAATATATATATTTGTTAGAAATGTTTGACATATGTTTTACTTGTTGATATGTAATGACACTTGTAAACTAAATTCTACATTTATGTTTCCCGGATATGCGATAATAGAACGAATAACAGAACTGGACTCGTACGATGAATGTTAATGAGGAATACTCACTTGGATAGTCAACCATGATTAGTATGTTTATAATAAGCCTCCATTTTACATTGGTATCATGTAACACATGCTAAACATGACACATATCGTTCCCTTCCCGCCCACCTGTCTTTCCACTAAACATACAGTCACGCATTACTCAATACATCAGTCTGCATTAGTTGGACATGTGTATCTGATGTTCTGCCTCTGTCTCTACGTATTTGACTGATATTGAGTGTGCATACTTATATATATATATATATATATATGACCATGTCCACACGAGACGTCGTAAGTTTAATTAAAAGTGATTTTTGTCGAGCCCGCTTGCGGAAAGCGAAACATAGCAATCACAATGACGTCTGGGTGTCCGTGCGTCTGTCCGTCCGTGCGTGCGTCAGTGCGTCCGTCCGTCCGTCCGAAATCTGCGTTAACGTTTTTAAATAACTTATATCTCTGCAGTACTAAGTCACATTGACTTGAAACTTCATATGCGTATTAGTCATCATCCATATAGTCATGCTGTGTCCCACTCATGCGGCCCCTGTGACCAAGGTCCAGGTCAAATGCCTCGGCGGGCTCGACATGCGGGCCGCGGCCATCTGGTATTATATAGCTATGAAATTGCAGCACACACCCGACGGCATGTACACTCAATATCGAAACTAACTCCAGATCATTCCATGACACAATTTATACCCATTTATACCCATAAACCCATAAACTTTGAAAAACGTCAGAAGATCAATTAGCATCGAACATGAATATCATGCACTTGTCCATTTGCATCACTGACTCTACGGTATTGTCATGGTCCATGATTTAGACTCGTTCTGACTTATGTGCTGGTACATGTATGTATAGTACTTGCTGTAACTGGTCAACATGTTAATCTTTAACACTACCAGTATAATGGTTACAGACTGTACGATTACACTTATAAATATTTTAATACTATGCTTTCTCTAGTCTAGCGACTTTTCTCATTGTAAATTTTTTATATAATTATTGCAAAAAAGCATGGTATCCGTATTGTTCAATTCTAAAAAAATCAGCATTTTCTCCTTAATGGAATAATTCAAAATATCATTGAAAATGCAATTGTGGATACTAAATCGATTGTTAATCGATTGCCCATTCTTTTCCCAGTGCTTTAAATCGAAGGAGGTGGTGAAGGACACGAATCTGAACATATACGAAGGCCAGATAACGGTTCTGCTGGGACATAATGGCGCTGGCAAGACGACCACTATATCGATGTTGACTGGTAATCATGAACTCGTTGGTTTATTAATAAATATGTATAACCATTGACTGTTTAATACATTTATACATGACAATATCAAATGAACTACAAATACTACCAAACTGGATGTTTTTGGAAAAGCGATATTTTCTTTGACGTATATGATACAGCCAGCATACACGTCTTCATAATTAAATAAATATACTCGTAACAATACTATAACGTAATGCTAGGTTAACATATTATGTTCAAGTTCCATTCAGCTATCAAAATCTATGTGTTCTAGTAATCCAGTAAATTATATGCTCGTCTATATGATATTACCCAGGGGTTATTCGAAGGTGAGCATCTCCTTTGGGTATGCTGTGTCTATTTATGGTTACCATCTAAATTCTACACACTTTCATTGCAGGGTTTCTTGAGCCGACCAGCGGCACTGCCATTGTGAACAATTACGATATCCGCACCGAGTTGCCGAATGTGAGGAAGAGCCTCGGCGTGTGTCCGCAACACAACATCCTCTTTGATCTCCTCACCGTTGAGGAACACCTCCGTTTCTTTGCTAGGGTGCGTTTTTCGTAGTATTACTTAGTTGTATCCCCCCTCCCCCGGACGAAAGTCGGAGATACTTTGGATTTGACACGGAACATCGTCCGCGTATGCATCCGCCGCAGGCACTTCATGTCCGAAGCATAACTCGAATACCCTTTGTAATATTTGAATGGAACTTCACACATGCATATATCATGACCCAAAGGTGTGTAGCATGCAAGAATGACAACTCTTGCGTCGCTATTTTTTTAGTTATCTCCCTTTATTTTTTCGCACACTGATTTCCTGTCCCGAGCATAACTCCCACACTATGAACTATGTTCATGAAGCTTCATACATGCGTAGACCACGACCCAAAGGTGTGTCTTGCGCAGGAATGACAACTCTTGTGTCGCTAATATTTTAGTTACCACTCTTTGGTTTTTCGTCCACAGGTTTCGTGTTCGGAGCATAACTCGCACACCTTTTAGAACAATTTCTTGAAACTTGACATAGGCGTAGACCGCGCCCCAAAGGTGTGTCGCGCGCAAGAATGACAACTCTTGCCTCACTAATTTCGAGTTATCTATCTTTCTTGTTTTTTTTCGTGCTGATTTCTTGTCTGGAGCATAACTCGAACACTCTCTGGAATATTGTAATAAAACTGACTGCATACATGCATAGACTACGGCCGAAAGGTGTGTCGCGCACAAGAATGACAACTCCTGTCACGCTATCTTTAGTTATTTCCCTTTGTTTTCTTTTTTTTGGCTCACTGATTTCTTGTTCATAGCATTTCTCGAATACCGTTCGGAATCTGTTCACGAAACTTCGCACATGCATAGGTCATGACCCTAAGGTGTGTCGCGCGCAAAAATAGCAACTAATGCCTCACTAATTTTCGAGTTATCTATATTTGGGTTTCTTTGCGTACTGATTTCTGTCTGGAGCATAACTCGAACACCCTCTGGAATATTTTAATAAAACTTCATGCATGCATAGACCACGGCCGAAAGGTATGTTGCGCACAATAATGACAACTACTGTCACACTATTTTTTTAGTTATCTCCCTTTGTTTTTTTGCTCACTGATTTCTTGTTCGAAGCATTACTCGAATACCCTTCGGAATATGTTCAGGAAACTTCGCACATGCATAGGTCATGGTCAAAGGTGTGTCGCGCGCAAGAATTGTTTGGTGCATAACTCGAATACCCTTTGGTATATGTTCATGAAACACATGACCCAAATGTGTGTTGTGCGCAAGAATGACATCTCTTGCCTAACTATTTTTGAGTTATCTCCCACCGTTTTTGTTCACACACTGATTTCTTGTCTTTAGCATAACTCGAATACCCTTTGGAATAGTTACATCAAAATAATGAAAACTCTTGCCTCACTCATTTTTTAGTTATCTCTTTTGTTTTCGCTGATTGATTTCCTGTCAATCCAACACATGATTACTCTTTAGAATATTTTCATGATATTTCACACGTGCTAAAACCATGACCCAAAAGTGTGTCTCATGCAAGACGACAACTCTCACCTTACTAACATATTAGTTATCTCTTTTTAGTGGCTGCCTGTACGCGGGGAGGGGGATACACATGCGCGTGTTGACCAGCATCCATTTATAGTTATTACCACCGCAACAAGTTGTGGGGGTTATACTGGAGTCCGTCCGTCCGTCCGGCCAACGTCCGGGGGTTTGAGAGCTTAGGGGCGTGGTTAGGAACAAAAGATTCCTTTGTAATATTCCGTAAGCTCATAAACTCTATTGTTGTTTAGGGGCTTTTTCTTTGTTCTTCAAACAATGGAAATACCCCATAAACCCAACATGTTGGAACGTCCGTCCGGGCCAATGTCCGGGGGTTTGAGAGCTTAGGGGCGTGGTTAAGAACAAAAGATTCCTTTGTAATATTCCGTAAGCTCATAAACTCTATTGTTGTTTAGGGGCTTTTTCTTTGTTCTTCAAACAATGGAAATACCCCATAAACCCAAAATGTTGGAACGTCCGTCCGTCCGTCCGTCCGTCCGTCCAGGCCAACGTCCGGGGGTTTGAGAGCTTAGGGGCGTGGTTAGGAATAAAATATTCCTTTGTAATATTCCGTAAGCTCATAAACTCTATTGTTGTTTAGGGGCTTATTCTTTGTTTTTCAGACAATGGAAATACCCTATAAACCCAAAATGTTGGAACGTCCGTCCGTCCGTCGTCCGTCCGTCCGTCCGTAAACTTAAAATCAGAGAAATTCTGTTATAACTTCTATTTCCTTCATCTAAAATGCTTAATATTTCACACTTGCATTCCTGTAAGGCTCTACTACCATGCTGTGCCAAATCCACGACCGTCCAACCCCCGCTGATCCCAAGGTCAAGGTCAAATACTTAGTCTCTTTACAAAACATAACATCAGAGAAATATTGTTATAACTTCTATTTCCCTCATCCAAAATGCTTAATAATTCACACATGCATTCCTGTAAGGTTATACTACCATGCTGTGCCATATTCACGACCGTCTAACCCCCGCTGATCCCAATGTCAATGTCAAATATTTAGTCTCTTTACAAAACTTAACATCAGATAAATATATTATAACTTCTATTTTCCTCATCCAAAATGCTTAATATTTCACACGTGCTTTCATGTAAGGCTCTACTACCATGCTGTGCCAAATCCACGACCGTCCAACCCCCGCTGATCCCAAGGTCAAGGTCAAATACTTAGTCTCTTTACGAAACTTAACATCAGAGAAATATTGTTATAACTTCTATTACCTTCATCATAGATGCTTAATATTTCACACATGCATTCCTGTAAGGCTCTACTACCATGCTGTGCCAAATTCACGACCGTCCAACCCCCGCTGATCCCAATGTCAATGTCAAATACTTAGTCTCTTTACAAAACTTAACATCAGAGAAATATTGTTATAACGTATAATTTCCTTCATCATAAATGCAATAATATTTCACACATGCATTCATGTAAGGCTCTACTACCATGCTGTGCCAAATCCACGACCGTCCAACCCCCGCTGATCCCAAGGTCAAATACTTAGTCTCTTTACAAAACTTAACATCAGATACATATGTTATAACTTCTATTTGCTTCATCTAAAATGCTTAATATTTCACATATGCATTCCTGTGAGGCTCTACTACCATGCTGTGTCAAATCCACGACCGTCCAAACCCCGCTGATCCCAAGGTCAAGGTCAAATACTTAGTCTCTTTACAAAACTTAACATCAGTGAAATATTGTTATAACGTCTATTTCCTTCATCCAAAATGCTTAATATTTCACACATGCATCCCTGTAAGGCTCTACTACCATGCTGTGCCAAATCCACGACCGTTCAACTCCCGCTGATCCCAAGGTCAATGTCAAATACTTAGTCTCTTTACAAAACTTAACCATCAGAGAAATATAGTTATGACTCCTATTTCCTTCATCATAAATGCTTAATATTTCACACATGCATTCCTGTTAGGCTCTACTACCATGCTGTGCCAAATTCACGACCGTCCAACCCCTGCTGATAACAAGGTCAAATACTTAGTCTCTTTACAAAACTTAACATCAGATACATATGTTATAACTTCTATTTGCTTCATCTAAAATGCTTAATATTTCACATATGCATGCCTGTGAGGCTCTACTACCATGCTGTATTAAATCCACGACCGTCCAACACCCGCTGATCCATAGGTCAAGGTCAAATACTTAGTCTCTTTACAAAACTTAACATCAGAGAAATAAGTTAACTTCTATTTCCTTCATTGAACATTCTTAATATTTCACTTGTGCATTCCTCTAAGGTTGTACTATCATGCTGTGACAAATCTACGACCATCCAACCCCTGTCTCTTTACAAAACTTAACATAAGAGAAATATCATATAAGTTAACTTCTATTTCTTTCATCGAAAATTCTTAATATTTCATACATGCGTTTCTCTAAGGCTCTACTATCATGCTGTGACAAATTCCCCCTGATCTTGAGCTCAAGCTCACATACTTAGTCTCTTTACAAAACTTAACTTCTATTTCCTTGCTCGGATCTACTTCAAATTTCACACACGCAGAGTCAAGGTAACGAGCCCTACACTTGGAATTTTTTACATATTTTAGGGGTACCTGGGCCCACGCGGGGGTATTCCGTAAGCCTCGCTTACCGACCAATCTAGTTTATAATGATAATGATAGATACTGATTCCTTTTTATGTTAACTCTTCACTCATAAATATCTGCAATTGATAGTTCCATGTCCATTTTTCTGGACTGTTCATTAATCAGCATTTTTAAAATATCTAAACAATACTGATACACATTGCTATTCCTGTGGACAATGGATCTACAGTGTTTGCAAATCTTTGCTTTATGATATGTATTGTTCAAGGGTTAATAGTTACATTGTAAGCACATGTATTTACATACTATAAAGTACTAACCCACTAGGATGTCGTGTAATATCCAGTAGATCGGTATAGGATACTACATTTGAGGAATTATATATAATTCTGCAGCGACTTATGAATCAGATGCAAAACAAAAAGAACAACACTAGTGTAGCATTTTTCATAGAGTTACGAATATTATTGAAGTGATCAGATAACGAATACATATTTGACATTTGTTTCAGATGTAATGCCAGCCATATTGCTGTGAATATATTTCAGCTCAAGGGTTGTACATCCGGTATGATAAAAGCTGAGGTGGACGAGATGATTAAGGTTCTGGGACTGGAGACCAAACGTTATGCATTATCGTCCACCCTTTCCGGTGGGCAAAAACGCAAGCTCTCTGTAGGGATAGCTCTGATAGCTGACTCAAAGGTAAATATTATTTAAGGAGTATAATAGACATACATGGATATTTCTGTGATGTCGATTTATCATATTCACTTATTTTCATTATCATAATACGGGATTTGATTTTAAACGAGAGTCAAATACCAACCATTACATTTTCAATAAACTCATGCACTTAGCTCATCTATAGTTTTGGATATTAGATTGTTGCACTGAAAGCATACATCTGGAACACTGGCTCATTTGTGACTGACATTTTCGCTAGGTTTGACGACGGTTGCATACTGAATGATAGCGTGCTGCAGTTGCGTTACACACATAGCTGAACTATTCGCATGTTTGTCTACATTTAGATAATAACGTTGGAAGAGCCGTCGTCTGACATGTATCCAACAGCCCGATGCCATAAATTATGTGCCTACTTATATACTGCTGTGTTTATTTACAAACAATGAGTTCACCCATGTTAAATGCATAGCTGAGATTATAGTATGTTTGTCACAAAACCTACAATAATGCTGGACGAACCGACGTCTGGCTGACACAGTGTGTCTATTTACATGTATATACCACTTATTCTTTCCGTTACAAACAAACAATACTTTCAGCTATGCATTGCAACGCATAGTTGAAATCATCTATTAAAACTACATTCAGACAATCATTTTGGACGAACCGTCGTCGGGCATGGACCCGGCCGCGCGACGTGAGATGTGGGAGATCCTGCAGCGATACCGGGAGGGCCGCACCATCATCCTTACCACCCACTTCATGGACGAAGCGGATGTCGTCGGCGACCGCATTGCCATCATGGCCGACGGCGTCGTCAAGTGTTGTGGAACCTCTATGTTCCTGAAGAAACTCTACGGTACGGTTCATGATTAATGTCTGTTTCACGAAAGCTGCCCATATTTTAAGGATATATCAACAAGGCAAAAACAATCGTTTTTGTCTCGCCCGCAAAAGCGGAAAGCGGCGGCGTCATCATCATTCAATGTTAAGTTTTAGTGTTACGGTCATTACTTCAACACCTTATCAGCCACAGTCATCAAACTATATACACACCTTTACTATGATATGTAGATGACAATAGGACTGTTCTCGGGGCCCCATGGTCAATGTCAATGCCCCAGGGTCAAGGTCAATGCTGAACAAGGAGAGACATTTGATTCCGCGGAATTCTTGTTACTATAATATTCATTTTTAGCCAGGTTTTTTGAAAAAAAATCCAGGCTATGGATTGGCGAAAGCCGGGCGGGCGGGCGGGCGGCGGGCGGGCGGCGGCGGGCGGCGGGCGGCGGGCGGCGTCCACAATCAATGTTAAGTTTTCGTGTTTGAGTCCATTTCTTTGTTACTGTACCACCTAGGACCACCAAACTTTCACAGCTTCATAATCAAGGGGTGCCCACCACATATTACTATCCAACATGTTACTTTTTTTTTAACTTGACCCATTTTTTCCGCGTAGTCGACTTAGCCATTTTCAATGTTAAGTTTTCGCGTTTACAATGTTAATTGTTTCGTGTTTAAGTCCATTTCTTTCGTACTGTACCACCATAGGACCACCAAACTTTCACAGCTTCATAATCAAGGGGTACCCACCACATATCACTATCCAACATGTTACTTTTTTTTTTAACTTCACCCATTTTTTCCGCGCAGTCGACTTAGCCATTTTCAATGTTAAGTTTTCGCGTTTACAATGTTAAGTTTTCGTGTTTAAGTCCATTTCTTTGGTACTGTACCACCTAGGACCACCAAACTTTCACAGCTTCATACCAAGGGGTGCCTACCACATACAACTATCCAACATGTGACCATTTTTTTACCTTCACCTATTATTTCTACGTAATTGACTTAGCCATTTTCAACGTTAACTTTTTAACGTACGTCTGGTTAGAGTTTTTTGGTTAAAACTTTTTCGTTATACTATATCTCTGCAACTGCTTCGCCCATTACCTTGAAACTTGACATGGTGTTTATCATCATCCATATTTTCATTCTTCTAACCCCAACCGTGCGGCCCCTGTGCCCAATGTCAAGGTGAAATTTACTTTGAATTTTTTTGTTAAAGTTTTTTCGTGTACTATATCTCTGCAACTGCTTCATCCAATACCTTGATACTTCACATGGGTGTTTATCATCATTGTCGCACCTGCTTGCGGAAAGCGCGATCCTGTGCCCAATGTCAAGGTCAAATTACTTTGAATTTTTTTAATTGTTAAAGTTTTTTCGTGTACTATATCTCTGCAACTGCTTCACCCAATACCTTGATACTTCACATGGGTGTTTATCATCATTGTTGCACCTGCTTGCGGAAAGCGCGATCCTGTGCCCAATGTCAAGGTCAAATTACTTTGAATTTTTTGTTAAAGTTTTTTCGTGTACTATATCTCTGCAACTGCTTCACCAAATACCTTGATACTTCACATGGGTGTTTATCATCATTGTCGCACCTGCTTGCGGAAAGCGCGATCCTGTGGCCAATGTCAAGGTCAAATTACTTTGAATTTTTTTGTTAAAGTTTTTTCGTGTACTATATCTCTGCAACTGCTTCACCCAATACCTTGATACTTCACATGGGTGTTTATCATCATTGTCGCACCTGCTTGCGGAAAGCGCGATCCTGTGCCCAATGTCAAGGTCAAATTACTTTGAATTTTTTTGTTAAAGTTTTTTTCGTGTACTATATCTCTGCAACTGCTTCACCCAATACCTTGATACTTCACATGGGTGTTTATCATCATTGTCGCACCTGCTTGCGGAAAGCGCGATCCTGTGCCCAATGTCAAGGTCAAATTACTTTGAATTTTTTTGTTAAAGTTTTTCGTGTACTATATCTCTGCAACTGCTTCACCCAATACCTTGATACTTCACATGGGTGTTTATCATCATTGTTGCACCTGCTTGCGGAAAGCGCGATCCTGTGCCCAATGTCAAGGTCAAATATCTTTGAATTTTTTTGTTAAAGTTTTTCCGTGTACTATATCTCTGCAACTGCTTCACCCAATACCTTGATACTTCACATGGGTGTTTATCATCATTGTCGCACCTGCTTGCGGAAAGCGCGATCCTGTGCCCTATGTCAAGTTCAAATTACTTTGAATTTTTTTGTTAAAGTTTTTTCGTGTACTATATCTCTGCAACTGCTTCACCCAATACCTTGATACTTCACATGGGTGTTTATCATCATTGTCACACCTGCTTGCGGAAAGCGCGATATCGTCAGCATTTTGGCATACGTCCGTCCGTTCGTCCGTGTGTCCGGTTAAAGTTTTTTGGTTAAAGTTTTTCCATCTACTATATCTATTTTGTTAGTGTCCATGCCTCGCCCCAAGGCGCGACATGCAGGCCACGGCCATCTAGTCTACAAAAAGTGGGTATAATTATGTTATCCAAGTGTCTATGCTTGGAAAAAACCTGGCCTTCGTGGCTTTGCCTCGTTTCTTGTTATAAATATTTAAGAATGAGCCTTTTTTTATTTCGTGAAATTTGGTCCAATATTGATTTTATTACGAATAAACAATTTCCCCATCTTAAAACCCTATAGAGTGAAGATGTCTATGGGGATTTAGCATGTGCATTTTTTTCTAATTTCAGAAATAGTGGATCAATTTTCAAAATTTAACTTGTGTTTTCTTAGATAATTTCCAAGCTATCTAGCCAGGTTTCGGGGTCAATTTCCATTTTTTCCCCGTTGTTTGACTCCTCCCACAGCTCATCTACCTCCTTCCACCCACATGTTAAATTTCCATAGACAAGTAAATTTTTCGTAATAATAAAATCAATATTTGACCAAATTTCACAAAGAAAGAAGGCGCATTCTTAAATTTTAATGAAATTTAATATTATCGAAAATATTGTTTTTGCATTGTTTATATTGCCGTAACATTTGGGTAGGTTTCATGAAACAGACAGTAGGTACAGCGAGTATGGTACATAGTATTAGTGGTGCTGAACTATACGGCAGAGTAAATGAGACGTCGTCAGGTGTTGTGGCACGTCTGTGTTCCTAAGGAAACTCTATGGTACAGGCCGGATTTGTTCCTTGTTTCACAAACGAACGATTGTCTATCGTTTACACATCGTGTTGACATCGGTTTTGTTATTATACTTATAAAGTGATGTTTTCATCAGTGTAAACGTGTGACGTTTAAAGGTACATGCCCACTCAGTAGGCACAACATATTTGTTATAGGAATTATTTAAGTGTATAATTGTGTAACTATTTCACCAGTTCTAAAAATTACAAGTGCCCGCTATACAGATATAATCATTTAGTAATATTTATTTTACTGATAGTGACGCGCGGTTGTATCAGGCTATTTTCATATGCAAATTAGGCATGATATGTTTTAATTATTTATACTAATTAAATGCGTCGCCTTAAAAATTAATATTTGCGACACATTATACAGTATGATCATTGCACATCAAAAAATAAATACATATAATAAATAGTAATATCCGTTAACATGTTAAGGAAACACCGTTATCGCCCCTGGTATCAGTGTGGAAATTTGCATCTGATTTAAAATTTAAACTACTGCCAATCAATACGTGGGGTAATTGAGAATGAATGTTTATTTTGCCAGAAAATGTCCCAGATGATGTCTGGTATAAAGAACAGTGTGTGCCTACTGAGTGGGCATGTACCTTAAATACCAACGAAAGCCTTATTTTCTATTTAAAACGATGTAAACACTACCCGTTGAAAGAAACAACATGCGTTTAAATTCATGTAGTTGAAAGTCGTGTATTTAAACGAACATTTCGTTTTCACATAATGAAAATACAAAACTATAATCATTTCCATGCATATCGTTGTGCAAAACGATCGTTTCCAGTGCGTTTTCCATTGGCTTTATATTGTTTCGTTTGTGAATTTTCAGCAAATCTTCGCTCTACATGCATGATTAGATATTTGGAGTATCGTACATGAACTCATTGGTGCTGCACCCCACGCCAGAGTAAATGTGTTACATTGCAACAGGCGCCTGATTCCTGACGAACTCACATTCAGCTACAGGCGGAAGATTCTGCATAAGCACATTTTCATCTAGTAACTGGCGGAATACATTTGCGACGGTTACTAGACGAAACATGCGTAGAGCTGAGTGGTAATCTTACCAAATCTTATCCAAATCTACCCAAATCTTCATATAATTACTATATGTGTCATTACAAATAAGCTATACACATCATACTAACGATGTTTGGACTGTACTTACATAATGTATGTCATTAATTTGCTCATACCAGGGCCCATTTTAATGTTTTGATGCAAAATGGAAATATTTGTATATGAAATAAAGGGAGAGTACCGCGATAAACTTAATACTAGGAAGCCAAGGAAGATAATCCACTTTATAATGGCTAAACATGCTAAATGGGAATGATTATTTTTGATTGAAATACAAATACAAAACTGTAGAACCTCTCTAATGTTGACATACAAGGAGACAGTAGGCCAGTATACGGTCGACACCTTCACACTACTGTCTCCTTGTATGTCAACATTAGAGAGGTTTTACAATTTTGTATTTATACGTGTAGCCATCTTGTACATAATCACTTGTTGAGGCTATACCTCTAGGGAAATTTGCAATCACAGTCTGATCAGGGTCTATACTGTTTTCCATCTTGTACATAATCACTGTATACCATATACAAGAAGCAAGCCGCGTGTCGCCCGCCAGGACGTGTAGCCATCTTATAACAATCACTTGTTGAGGCTATACATTCTAGGGGAAATTTGCAATCACAGTCTGATCAGGGTCTACCCGGTTACCCATTTTATGCATAACCACTTGTTGAGGCTATACCTGTAGGGGAAATATGCATTCACAATCTAATCAGGATCTACACAGTTTCCCATATTGAACATAATCGACTATATATAACGAGCTACCCACCTAAAATACACTGTGTTCTGGTCAATACAATATAATATTGGGCTTTGTCTACATAGAGGTGTGAACAACATTCAAGCTATTTGACAAGATATACAAACCATACACAAATTTAAAAATATATATATTGCATGCATATTATGGTTCATTTTCATCAATGTTCTTAATACAAGATCGTTTATTATTGTTATTGTAGATGAATATTAAGAATATTTATATATATATATATAGCAACTCCGTAAATTAAATTGCAATAACTAAACTATGCCCAGAAGTCATTTGTGCTAATAAAAACATTCATTCAATGCATTATACTTTGTTTTTAACTATTTCAAAAAGATGTTGGCATATAATTACTCGGCGAAATAAATATTGCAATACTATGGAGGTGACCGGTTACATAGACAGTTGGACTATTATATGTGCCATATGAAATCATGATCGATGGCAACTTAAAGTTAGAGAACTGAGACATAATGAATGAGTCTCGATCACATTAGTCTCCCTTTATAATAATGATACATGTATATTAATTCGCTTTCCCGCGGAAATATGTGCTTTATTCTTCCATTTTTCGGTCAAAATGTGCTTATTGTATGATATACTAATGATATATTGTTGAAAACGTATATAACATAATCAATAATCTCGGCCCATGGTCAAGTCGGCCCATGTGTCTGATCAAGTCGGCCCACATGTCTGGTCAAGTCGGCCCACAAGTCTGGTCAAGTCGGCACACGTGTCTGGTCATGTCGGCCCACGATCTCAGATCAGATGTATGGTCAACTTTGATAAGTCTAACGTAATATATTCAAAAACTAAATTGAGTTTGAAAAGAAATTTTTTTTTTATGTAGATCTAAATAAATATTTTTTTCATAAATAAATATATATTTTTTTAATTAAAATAGAATCTTTTTACATATATATCATGTTTCTTGTTAAATCACCATTTCTAATAAATTTATATGTCATATACGAACAATGTGATATGGGCCGAGATGACCACGGAAAAAATAATATTTTCTCATTTTAAATTAAATTTCATCAGGTTCTTTGCAATCTTCTTCTCAAAATATTCTTGAATCACCATTTCTAATATATTTTTTATGTCATATACAAAAAAATATAATATGGGCCGAGATGACCAAAAAATGTGGGCAGAGATGACCAGTGAACTGGGCCGAGATTGAAATGTGGGCCGAGATGACCATGGTCCGACTTGACCAGACACCGCAGCAGTTACGTGTTCGCAACTAAATATTATTACGAAATCATTGCAATTTATGTATTTTAAATGTTATATGAGATTCATTCCGTAATGTTTTGTTGGTAGTGACGTGAACAGTGGTGTAAAAACGGTATGAATCATATATGACCTCCGCACTTTACCGCCCACATATCGCCAAACAGGTGTCCGATAGCATCTCGATTTATCAGCAGAATAGTATGGCCACTAAAGTGCGACACGGAGCTCGAAAATACACATTCATAACATCCCCGGACGGGAAAATACCTAATTTTTACATATGGGACCATTTTTATGCTTAGACGTACGTTAATCTCATGAAATCTTGAAATATAATCGATGACTTAAACTTTACACAGCCTTGGCCCCGATTGTTATTGTTCCGTCTGCGCATGCGCGGACTGAAACCTTTACTGGGCTGAAGAATTTTCTGTTATACCGGCGCACCGTGCAGCACCAATGGGCATAACACCAAAGGTATATATTGAACAGTATTGTTATGCTATTTATTTGCTTATTCATACTGGCCTAATTCGTGATTAGAATGGTTAAATATGTATAATTTGTTCCCAGCAAAGAACTTTGCTTAGCAGCATATGTCGACCATACATAAACGATAACTCAAATGTACTCAATGTGACTCAAGTGTACAGGTGTAATCAGTAAACCCAGTTTCATTTCATAATTCAGTGACAACCTCGCTAAACCGGACACCCTGGGTTTCACTGTAAACCAGGCATTTGACCATTCCGAGCCATAGTTATGTGGTATACGATCACGAACAGACATTCTCACTTGCGATAAATGATCAAGAAGCCCATCAACATTATGATCACATATGTTTCTTAATGTCCGGTTTACAGAGGTTCCAGTGAAGTCGTTTTCGGCACTCATTATTATGAATCTATACACCCATGAACTGGTAGCTTCACGATTTTAATTAGTTGTTGCCAATGAAGTTAGTTCATCAGTCGAATACATACATTATTGTATCAGATAATTATATTCTACGTATGTCCCCATTGTCGTACGTACATGTAGCTGCAGGAAGAAAACTCTGCATTTAGCCCGTTTATGAGTAATTCATAGTTACGTACCCACAGCTATGTTATGAACTTGTATTCCTTGTGCTCCACCAGCTACGGTTAGTATCAAGTTTAAAGTTCAAATTCTTTATTTTATGTACATAGGCCATCAACCCAAAGTACAAATATAAGGTTCGACCATGTCCAGCCGTGGGTAAACGTTTGCCGTGGCTCGAGGGAACCGTTTGAACTCTAAGGCCGTAGGCTTGGTGTTCAAACGGTTCCCGAGTGCCACGGCAAACTGGACATTGTCGAACGTTATTGTTACATTTCTATCAAATATCGTGCAATTTGAGCATATATGCAGTACTTCCGGTACTTTGATCATTTCATAACCCGTTCCATTCAAACAGCTGATTTACACATGTATGTTCCGGGGCCGCAGTACGCGTCGCGTGATGCAGCCGCATCAATTTCAAAAGTTCAGTGAGACCATTTTGAACTGGTCTCGGTGACGTAATGGCGCGCTATAGTAACGTCAGGAGACACATGCATTACGTAGGTGTTAGCTTGCCCCCGGAATGAGCATTGTCTACAGCCATGCTCAAACAGCACGCGCTGTACGTTTGAACACGGTTGTGAGCGATGTCAAACAAAGGCAGGCATGTAACAATACATGTATTTAATACAAAAAACAGTACAGGAGCCATTATGTAAAGTTGACATACATTCAGTGGATTACCAAGGCCACATGGACACATGGACACTGGCAATATCATTTTCATTAGTTCCAACACTGTATAGTAATGCCAATGCCCATTTGCTCTTAGTTTCAAATGGGATGATTATTTAGCTCAGTTAACCGTTTTTAGTATCTCTCCACTTAGGAGCCGGTTATCACATGGTGCTGGTGAAGGACAAGAGCTGCAATATCGACCGTCTCACGCGTACCGTCCAGTCGCACATACCGTCCGCTGTACTGGAGAGCGAAGTAAGCGCCGAAATATCGTACCTGCTACCGTTCGACCAATCTGCTGGTTTCCCGCCGCTGTTTATGGAGATCGAGGCCAAGATGTCCGAGCTGGGCCTCAGCAGTTTCGGCACGTCCGCCACTACAATGGAGGAGGTTTTCCTGAAGTGAGTAACTATTATACGAGGGGGATTCTACAAATTCCAGGACAAGTCCTATAAAGGGCTCATTTCTGGAATCTATTGAATCCCCTCTTACATGTAAATGAGGGAAAGACCCACTTGACACACTGACACATTGATGCTAGCCTGTAGTATACAATGGAAGCTCTCCGAACCTGACACCCTGGGAGGTCCTCAGTGGAACCTCTCCAAACATGACGCCATGGGAGGTCCTCAGTGTAACCTCTCTAAACCTGACGCCCTGGGAGATCTTCAGTGAATCTCTCCAAACCTGAGACCCTGGGAGATCCCCAGGGTGTCCGGTTTAAAAATGTTCCACTGTACAACCCGGGCTTGTTCCTGGTTCCAGGGGATTGGCCGTGGTGTAGGGATATGATATTCGACTTCAATACCGGAGGTTGTGAGTTCAATCATTCACCTTAGGTGTGCAAAAATACTTTACCACCCACTGGTGTGTCGGATCACAGGTGGAAGTCTCGGACCTATGACACCACAAACATGCATATTAAACAAAATCCCATTACCCCACCCACTTGGTCTTACACAGTACCATCTTCTGTTATAGAAAGGTGATAAAGAATATGGCTATTATAGAAAGAGCCCTCTCTTTTCCGACTCGCACAAACACAGTAAGCATCGATTAAATGTATGACTTCTGTCTCTGACAATCGATAAAGGTATTAGGTGTGTGAATATACTCACTTCAAATCGCTGTTTCCAGCATTTAGTCAGTTATTCGCATTTTGTAAACCCCATCCAAAGTGAAATTTGCCTGTACGAAAGAATCTCACACAGAATCGGAGACCGTCCGGCGTGGATTATCGGTCATATTTGGCCGATAGCTGATCGCCAGCTCAAACTAATGACGTTGCAACCATGACCCATATACATTTAGAAAAAACACCAAACCATTACAAAAAGTTCGTCCAATTGTGATCGTCCTAGTCTTCCACCTGTGTGTCGGATGAGACTTTAAATTGTGGTCCCGTCTCTATATTACATTAGCTGTTGATGGACTTTTTAAGCCAATACACGTTCACATTTTGTTCCATAAACGAACGAGTGCCTATCGTTTATATATCGTTTTAAAATCGTTTTCGTGTGTATAATTAGAAAACGATGTTTTTAGTTGGTATAAACGTGAAACGAAAACATCGATTTTCTAATGAATAGCAATTTCCAAACGATGAAGTAGTTGAAAGCCGAACATATCGTTTTCACGAAGAACAAAATGATAATCATTTCTATGCATATTGTTGTGCAAAACAATCATTTTCATTGCGTTTCCATTCGTTTTTGTTTGTTTTTGTTGGGAACCTTCAACAAATCCTCGCTGTACACGTATCGCAGTGGACCAAATGTTCAAGTTATAGAGAATAGTAGGTTAGTACCGTGAATGGGAAAACATATCTGGCAAGGCTTAGGAAACGGAATGTGCGAGGCCCTGTAGAGCCCAATCCGTTTCCATGCCGCGCCAGATATTTTTTCCCATTCACGGCACTAACCTACTATTGTATTTATCCCGTCAACACCGACAAATAGCTTCAAAATGCAATAAAAGTTAATATGGGAGAAAAGGAAGTGGAGGAGCTGGAGAATGAGTAAATAAAACGGGAAAAAAATCATTTTGAAACCTGGTCAGATATTTTGGAATTTATCTACATTTAACTAAGAAAACAAAAGTGTCTCGCTCTGTGAAAATGTCTATGGGAATTTAACATGGGAATATTTTTTCGCAATAAAATCGGCATTGAACCAAATGTCACAAAATAAAAAGAAGGTTCATTCTTAAACTTTGCTACAATTTAATGTTATCAAAATAAATATTGTTTTTGCATTGTTTATATAGCCGTAAAATTTGGGCAGGTTTCGTGAAACAGACAGTTAATCCATTGACTGTTCCGTGCATTGCTTTTCGATTATTTGACTTATCAAAAACAATAGGTAGATTTTTGTTAAACCTGAATACAATGTACAAAGAGAATAGTAGGTTAGTGCCGTAAATTGGAAAACATATCTGGCAAGGCTTAGGAAACGGGATGGGCGAGGCTCTGCCGAACACATCCCGTTTCCGTGCCGCGCCAGATATTTTTTCCCATTCACGGCACTAACCTACTATTCTATTTATCCAGTCAACACCTACAAATGGCTTTAAAATGCAAACAAATAACCTCAGCTACCGCACATATTCATACGCAGTGATTATGTCGTATTGACAGGATATCAAAAATGTTTCACGGCACCGTGTTTCACGGCACATACGCACTGTGTTGACGGGATAAATGTACATGTAAGTATATCAGTTGCTGCAGATACTGAAGAGATAGCTCTACAATGTTTGTGTATATTTAACTTTGTGACGTATGCATTTTGCAAATGACTATGTTAATTACATGTATTATTAGTAATAACTGGTTCTACATGTATTATTAATTGCTTATACAATGCAACTGAGTTCTATTTACTACCATTTATGCACTAAAAGCAGACCATACACGCCTTCCACCTATTGCATAACTTCGTTTGATACTGAAGCCAGTCGATGTTTTATAATTGTTTCAATTTGTGTACATTTACAAAAATTAATATATCATTATATTTGGAGAAAAAAATGCCCTCTTTTGGAATGATATCTCATCTAGCACTTATTAATATCGAATATGTACGCAACCAACTTCGTTAATATTGCCAACATTATCAACGTGTCTGTACAACTATTGGCAATGAAAACTCGCATCAAGTAATTTGATTGTCTGAACCTGAGCTGTGGCACAGCTCAGATTCAGCCAATCAAACAGTACGAGTATGTTGAAATACATTCAAACTCACAATCAAGCAAGTTGGTTGTCTGACTTTGAGCTGTAATACAGGTCAGGCTCAAACATCCGGGTATTTTGAAATAAATAAATTGACAAATATTGCCAAGTTTAGCACAGGCGGTCGCGTATATGCACTTTCCTGTTTTACTAAACTACTAAACCTTTGGAACGCCGAATGTACATACACACAAATAATTACTGCTTGCTCTAAATAATTAGAGCTAGCATTTAATATTTACAGCTAGTTCCAAATAATTTGACGAGCTCTCTAAATCATTTGGAGCTCGAACTCCAAATATACATAGTTACACTTACATATTTATTGCTAGACTTAAATTTAATTAGAGCGAGCATTAACTATTTAGAACCAGCATTAATTATTTGAGTTTATGTAGAGTTGCCGTTCCTGGAAAGCCGTATGTACATAAACTCACATAATTACTGCTAGCTCTAAATAATTAGAGCTATTATTAAATATTTAGAGCTAGCTCCAAATGATTTAGAGAGCTCTTCAAATGATTTTGAGCTAGCTCTGAATATTTAATGGTAGCTCTAATTATTTAGAGCCAGCATTAATTATTTGAGTGTATGTAGATTTGGAGTTCCATATAAACCAGGGTCAGTGAGAGTGCTACAACTGACGACGCTGATGGACCAAACTCACAACATGGCGCCGATGGCTATACCGGCTACACCAACTCCGCCTTCACGGGCGACAATCACATGGCCATGCAGTCGGTGAGCGGCAAAATGAAGCTGAACTCCGATCCACCAATCGACGCATTCGTCGCCAAGCAAGCGCCAGTCCAGCCTCCAATCGCAACAACTAGAAGTGATAACAGTCGAATAGCTATGGACCGTCTCAACGATACAAATTACATATGTATGTACTCATAGGCTTTATCGAGTTTAAGATGCTTGCGCAGAAATTGAACGGATATACTCATTATTGAAATCTGACTGATTGTATATATTTATATTGCTATAAAGATAATTAAACACTGGCAAAACTGTTTCGCCGATAAATCGTATTCTTGACAACTTGACAATCTACCAGGAAGGCTGTCTGATGTAAGTTTATAAAGTGTCTAAAGTTAGTATTATGAAATAGTGTACTGGCATAATAGAACAGTCACAATAAAAAAAATATATAAATAAGTATGACTCAAAATATAAATACCATAACTTAAATATGATTAACACATAGTTTTTTATACATATATGTACAGTGGAACCTCTCTAAACCGGACACCCTGGGAGGAGGTTCCCAGGGTGTCCAGTTTTACAGATGTTTCACTGTACATCAGGCATATGACAATTCTGGGATATACTTATGTATTTTGCAATCATGAACATGCATTATTATCTGAAATGCATTACCAAGAAATCTCTCAAAATGAGGACACAAATATGTTCTTGATGACCGGTTGAGAGAGCTTACACTGTACTTACTTTTCATTCCAGCATACAACGAAGGTGTACGAAAAAATGCTGGATTCACTCTGACATTTCAACAAATGGCGGCTGTATTTATTAAGAAGTACCTACACACAAGAAGGAACATGGTGGTTACCGTTGCTCAGTTGATCTTGCCCGTTCTCTTCACCATACTGGCTCTAGCCTCGAGAAGGCTCAACCGATGTACTGGATGAACCATCGTTGTCCCTGAACATACATCCGTTTTCCAATCCTGTCACTAGCTACAGTGACGGCACAACTACCAACACGGACGCATCCCGACTGGCAGCCAATTACAGTTCTCTATTTAACGACGCAACCAAAGTAGACCGGACAAAGTATCCGACAATGGACGAATACTTCGGTGATAAGTCTGGAAAAGTTGGAACATCCACGTACAATGAGCGATATATCGTTAGTGCGGACTTCCAGTACGATGGTTCATCATCCATCACAGCCACGGCCCACTTCAACGGACAACCATACCACTCTGTTGCTGTATCACAGCAGTATGCCATGAACGCCATGCTGAAATTCTTCAGCGGCAGCGGGTACGACATATTCGCATCCAACTATCCCCTCCCTAAGAAACTTGCAGACGCCGAGAACGAGATGTATGCACAGGGTAAGCGGTGGCGGATTTACGGTAGCCTTCAGCATCGTATTTGGAATGGCCTTCATGACGGCCAGTTTCATCATATTCCTGGTCAAGGAGCGTTCAGTGGGCTCGAAGCACCTGCAGGTGGTCAGTGGTGCAGGCGCCATTGTGTACTGGCTAGCTACGTTTCTGTGGGACGCCATCAACTACTTGATACCCGTGTTTTTAGTGATCATCGTATTTTCAGGTTAATTCTACAGGACCAGTAACTGTGAAACCATCTGAGCACACATAGAGAATACCTATCAGACTAGTACTGTTTCATAACATGGCTAGGAAACGCGTAGAAATTCAGAGGACTGCTCTTGCCGAGCCTGTCAAACTTTGTAACACATGTACCGAGGTAAAGGGTAAACCTAATGCAACACTAGTTGCGAACGGTAGCTCTTGCAATATACTCACGTACCGTCCGTAGCCTGGCTACGGACGGTACGGGAGTAGATTGCAAGTGTTACCGTTCGCAATTAACGCAATACATCTTGCTAAACACTTGAAACGCCCAAAGCGGTGGTCGAGAAACCTTAAACGCGATATAAACAAAACAATTATCCTCGAAATCCAACATTTTCATTGATCGATGCTGGGCTATGCCCATTTTCAAATGGAAATTATTCTAAAATGCTACCAAACCATATTTTTATTGAGAGAAAAGACGAAATAAGTAACATGAGCAGACGACAATTGTCGGTTCCGGCGGTGTAAGGGTGAACGCATGTTCCATTTTGCACACAGCATTCCAAACGCCGGCGTATTCGTCAAGTCGGATCGGGGTCGTGATCAATCAAGCGTCCTGAATCAATGTAGTTGTACTCTTCATGTGGCCCTATGTAAATTATATGGAAATCTAATAAAAAACTACTAATAAAACAAACAGCTACTTATATAAATAAACCATATGGACCATGTCTTTATACAGATACTGCTACCAATGAAAATGCACATACACACCTATGCAAAAAAATATACAACTTTTGATGTAGCACAATCATGTACATTTACGTCTCTACGCATGTTTGTAGAAGCCAAATTATACATTTAACACACAAAAATGTGATTATTATATTCTACATGTAACTACAGCATATGATGCGATTTCCTTGCTGGCAGCATCTACATAAAGACTTCTTGAACACATATATGTGGTATACTGGTGTAAGTAGCTATTGTTTTATTAGTAGTGATTTTAATTAGATTTCCATAGACTTTACATGGGGACACACGACGGGTACACTAACCTTAATGCATGAGAATGAGCTACTCATTCCCGTCCTAACACACGTTCCATTTTACACACAGCATTCCAAACGCCGGCGTATTCGTCGAGTCGGATCTGGGTTGTGTTCCTCGTGTTCGTGCTCTATGGCTGGGCCATCCTACCGCACGTCTATCTCTTCCACTTCGTCTTCAGCGTCCCTGCCAGCGCCATGGTCACCATATCGCTGCTCAATCTCTTAACAGGTTTGTTAAACTAAGACCATTTAAGGACAGACCATTATGTTACAAGCATATGTGCTTTTTCCTCTATTCTCCAATACTAATAATGAAATACTGTTTTAACTAAGGACGGATCAACGTGTTCGATCCCGCATTTAACCTGCCGCCTTTGGGGGGAGGGGAGGGACCGGCTAGTGAAGTGAAGCTGTTACACAACCGCCTGGGTTAATCTAGGCAACAATATCAACGTTTCTGATCATCTATTGACAATGCCAGCTCGCAATCAATCAGTTTGTATATTCAGGCTCAACCATAGCTGCGTACAGTAACTCTTGCAATCTACTCCCGTACAATCTGTAGCCAGACCGGCTACGGACTGTACTGGCCAGACTGGCTACGGACGGTACGGGAGTAGATTGCAAGTTACCGCTCGCAATTAATTACTTGATTTGAAACACAATATTCAAATAATTTGAAATAAAGGCAGTGACATGTATTGTCAAGTTTAGCGCAGGCCGTATATTGCAGTGTGGTCTGAAATTGTGACTTTCTAGCTACATGAAATACGTTATGTCATTATGTCCCTTATGAGATGGTATTGATTCTCTGTCATGGCAGTCTTGCCATTATCGGCCGTTCAGCCCGTATTTAATATATCTTCAATCTCCTATGCCTTCAGTTTCAACTGGGCTGTATTGTTTTAGCGCCTTCATTGTGATGTGGTAATTAATATGAATCTAAACAATGATGCCATGATGTCCTGGCCAGTTTTTGTTGTTGTTCTTGTACAACACGAATTCCAGCCGCTGAATTTTCGGCTCCCCCTCTCTGCAGTCGCAGTGATAGCAATGTTATAGCAGATCTATGAGTTCCCACAATACACAAAATCAGGTAAAATGCAATTCCATCCCACAATGAATCAAACTAGTGTCAAAGTCAACAGACACATCTGATGAATAATAGTATATGCATATATTAAATTCTCAACTGCACACTCTAGTATGTGTACATTACTTGCAGATCAGATAAGGATATTTGATATTTGATTTAAGGATATTTTCCATCGACATATTTTCAGTACGACTGTCATTTTGACAATTATGCACACTATGCATGCTTATTATATATATAGGTACCCAATTGTGACATCAGGGGAGGATCCAGCATTTTGGGAGGGGGCGGGGGGGGGGGGGGTTGTCTAGTTGCGAAGGTAACTCTTGCGATCTACTCCCGTACCGTCCATGGCATACCGGCACTGTCATTGACGTAAATTAACAATATCATGTACGATAGATGCTCATCTTCCTACTGTAGCCTATTTCACCAACATTGCAAAGTATACTTTTCTAGCAAAGTATACTTTGAGGGAGAAAATTTCAATTTAAGGATAAATTTATTTGTTTTCATTACTGAATTTTGGCTGTGATAATGTAATACATTCAGTATAATAATTATGCATACTTTTAATCATCAAGTATATGCAGTCGATTGTTCTATATGAAATAATCCATTTCGAAAAAAATATATGATTACTCCCTCAAAGTATACTTTGCTAGATAAGTATACTTTGAAATTTTGATGAAATCGGCTACATGTATGTTATTTTCTCACAATCCTTGGTGTATTTGCAGTATATAGTTCTTCATGTGTTGTCTCTTGATGTTTATTGCGCCCCTTTGCACTAACTTTCGCTTAAGACAGAACTACGCAGTGTTTTGTATCATGGTTTGTGACAATACTGGTCAGGTCAGGTTAATTACCATCAACACAATATGTTTATAACGAACTATTGAATACTTAGGTTACAATAATATTTTATTTAGTGATGCAGCATATAAAATTATCAGATAAATTCAGAAAGAAGTTTGTTTTAAAAACAAAAAATGGCTAATTCTTTTCCGATTGAAAAAAAAAGACTAAGTCCTCATGATTAGTTAAATTCTCATTTTCCAAATGTCCAAACATTTTTTCCGGAAAATATTTCGAAGTCCGAAGAAAAAGAACGGCCCCTCCTATCTTCGAAGGAGAGGCTCGGAAGTCCGATAATAAAAATCGGAATATTGATTTTTAGCTCGCCTGCACGAAGAATAATATATTTTTTTAGTGATGCAGCATATAAAATTACCAGATAAATTCAGAAAGAAGTGTGTTTTAAACAAACAAATTTATTTTCCGATTGAAAAAAGACTAAGTCCTCATGATAAGACACTTTTCGATAGAAAACATTTCTAAGTTCTCATTTTCCAAATGTCCAAACATTTTCTCCGGAAAATATTTCGAAGTCTGAAGAAAAAGAACGGCCTCTCATATCCATGAAGGAGAGGCTCGAAAGTCCGATAATAAAACTCGGAATATTGATTTTTAGCGTCGGCGTCGTCAGCGTCCACAAACTTAACGTTGGGGTAAATGTCTTATAACTTCTGTTTCCTTTCATGGAACATATGTGACCCACCATGTCAAAACCAGTCTGAAGTCCAAAAGCAAAAAAACTGAGATAAGACCATCAACTTGTAGATAATTCTATAAGCTTTCCAGTGATATAAAAATCATTCCTGTACCATGTTCCATTCAAAAGTTTATGGAAAATTGAAGACGGGGTATCTCGCGACCAATATTCCGAGAAAATCGCGTTCAAAGACTTGCAGGAATTTCTGGAAGAATTTACCAAAGTTGGCGCCGCGGTCAAATCAAAACACCATAGCAACCAATATGTTACACATTACACATATAGTCATATTTGGTATCAAATTAAAGGGAAAAGAAAGCTCTTTACAATGGTACTAAACTAAAGATAATACCATTGTTAGTTTTTTAGTTATTAGGGATTGAACATAGGAGAATATTCCATTTTTTTTTTTAAATGGCGCCGAAGACACAAATAGTAGCAAATCACGTCTTCTGTAAACATTGAGCTAGCTGGATATGTTTAACTAATGACAGTTACACAATTAGTTTTGATGTATCAACATGATCATAGAGTGGTTATTTAGCTAAGAAAATCAATGGAACAAAAATAGTTAACGCTATAGAAAAATGTAGGATGCAGTCGCTACGGATGTACTCGGTCGTTAGAAAATTTGATGGACTTTTCATTAAGTTCAATGAAAATATTTACTCATGTGAGCTAGAATAACTTTAAAAAGTTATGAAACATGGTGTGAATCTCAGACAAATCAATATGCTTGAGCCCGAGTTTGAGATTCACACGTTTTATAACATTGGCGCCGCCAGTACTAATTCATCAGCGGATGCAGCCTGACCAGGGCTACATACATACATGTACAATGTTCGCTATTCAGTCAATGAAGAGAGTTTTCAGCCACTAGTCAACATATTAGATCCTAATTACAGCGTGATCAGGATATACACTGGTCAAATGTATGCCAATACAATGTATATTAATTACTATGACCTAGTATGTTGGCACTTACATGTAGGAAAATAGAAGCTAAAATCTGGCGTGCGAGATTTATAGTTTTATCAACCAAAATCTGGCACGCGTGAATTTGACATTTACTAAAATTAATTCAACACATGTATGTTAATTAATAACATTTAATAAATTACAGGAGTTGTGTATGATACATGTGGATCAACCAATCTGCTCATCGAAACACAAATCTCGAACTCAGACTCAAGCATTTTGATTGACTGCTGTGCATTAACAGACGTTCTATATGATTATCACACTCATCGTGGCACACAGTGTACAAGTTTGTCTGTAATGGACATCAACTAATCAAATTGCTTGAGACTTGAGTTTGAGATTTGAGCAGTATTATCATCTTGGGGCGTGTACATTGAGAAATTGCAAATTCAGCGTCTGAATTAAAATATACTGATCTGATGCCAGGATTGCTGCGGGAATGTACCTCAAATGTTCACCAGATAAAATAACTTAACCCCAATGCACTTTAGTCGCCTCCTATGATAAGCAGCGACTACAGCAGTACATTATATGCATACAGGATCGATTGCCCCACTACATGGGGCAGAATCCTGCAATTTGAAATAATACTACATGTAACAATATCACTGATTAGGTACAAAACAATTTGACATGACAAGCTTTTAACAAGAAATGTAAAGAGCTGGGAATATTACACCTGACCTAGGCCCACAATTATAAAACATTGGGCAAATCTTAAACTCAGACTCGAGCATATTGATTGGCCAATCAATACCATCGAGTCTGAGTTTGAGATTTGCCCAATGTTTTATCATCTTGGGCATGCATTGGGGCGAAGTTGCAAGTCAGCCAGTTGCGAGAACCTAACTCTGAAATGTCCACCGGTAAAATCACTTAACCCCATGGCACTTTAGTCGCCAATCAATACCAGAGTCTGAGATTTGAGCTAAAGTTTTATCATCTTGGGGCATGTATTGGGGAGAAATATATAGCAAATTCAGCCTCCGAATTTATAATATCCTGATCTGGTGCCATCATAGTTGCGGGAACATAACTATGAAATATTCCCCAACGTTAAGGAACATTTCAGAGTTACGTTCCGGCAACTAGTGTCAGGAGCCCTTACAACACCAAAATCACTTGGCCTCATTTCCCTTTTACATAGCCATTACCTGAAGGTCTGACGGCATTATCAGAACATACATACATGTAATGAAACATTAAGTAACTAAGTTTACTATGACTAAGGAGTACATGGAATTGTGCTTACTACTATAAATTAAACTGGAGACAGGATAGTTCATATGAAAATATTCCTTTCCTTATTGCGAGCAGGGTTGACCCAGTATTGCTTCATGACGTGAAACAATACTGTGTCTACCAGGGTCGCAATGAGAAAGGGAATATTTTCATATCAAGTACATGTACCAACTGCCACGTGCTGTGTTATGAAATTTCAACCAATGTCTAATGGCGAGAGATCAGTGACGGCAGAGGACCAGAGCCGGTGAATTGTTCTAATTCACATGTGCGCATGATGCCGTTCCATTAACTGACAATGTAAATGAAGAAGCACATGTATTGACACTATCAATTTATGAGAACAATGTAACACAGGCATGTAAATTCAATTCAATCAACACTTGTTCTCTGCCGACACTGGGCGGTCGCCAGTAGGACAGACAATAATAAACTGGAGACCACAATGAACTTGTAACTTCACTCAGTCTGTTCAGGATGAAATTTGTCCGCCAACAAGAGTAAGTATAAACCTTACTCACGAGTACGTTTCCTACCAGTACTTGCTTGTGGAACTGGGCACACCACGTCTCTCACATCCTCACGAACAAATGGCCGTATCCTGTTGAATAGGTAGGACACTCTAGACTGGTCGAGAGGCGGCATGCGGATGGGGGTAGGTTTTCCCACAGGTGGAAGTCTGTCGGCACGTTTCAGGAGCTGGAATGAGGACTCTGGGCTATCCGAATACTGTTTGTAGAACATGACACCAGGGCTCTGCGACTCGAAGCGAAAATGCTGGTAGGACTTCACACCAGGCATGGTACGGAAATAGGGGTCCAGAAAGGTCTGCCAATCTATGGTTGGCACCATCTGCCGACCATCTTCAGTCCCAACAAGCTGAGGGACGTTCGCGCCGGTGACTGTGCTTTTTCGAACGACATCCTCCATATCTGATAGACACGACACCGGGGTTCGTCGGTATTTCTGCTTCAGTAATCCGAAACACCAGTCGGGAGCGAATTTAGTGTGGCCTGTGATCAGGAAGTGGATGGCGATGGAGGAATGTTTGCTGTGCAGAGTGCGCCAGCAAAGGTACCACATCATGAACCGGTTCTTGTTCTGTCCGGAACAATTATCCGCGTGTAGGTTAACATGTTTTTCACCAAGGCCGTATTTCGCAAAGAAATAGTCTAAGTAGCTAATCACACTGTTCGAACCTTTACTAACACTGGACCCTTCGTCGATCAGAAAGTTGACCTGCTTGGGTATGCCCTCGCAGCAAACACCGAAAATAGCACATTTCCTGGGAGTAAGAAAATACACGGGACCTGGCTGCAGAGGGTCATTAGGATAGAAAACTTGCTGGGCGAAATCGAAACTGTAGTGCGAAGTAATATCCTTGGAGTTTTCCTCAGTTTCACCCAGGTCGAGATTGTTGGCCGTAACAACATCCTTCAGGTCGGCAATCAGAGAATTCAGGAATGTGCGCTCTAACTTAACAACACGTAAATGTTCCTCCTGTTCGCGCAGTGTGTCGGATTTCTCCTCCTCAGTGAGATTGGCGGACCGGAAGATCTTAGTGTTATTATCCTGGCACTTCCAGCACAGGTCTGTCATCGGCTTACACATCACGATGAACGGCAGGAGTTGTCGCCATAGTGACCGGAAACTCGACAGCTTCACCGACCGATTATCTGAAAAATATACATGGAAATAATTATAAACTGTATTGCTGGTCTGAATTCAGAATATTCTGATCTGGTACCAGACACCCATATCTCAACAAGATCACTTGCCCCAAACTCCTACATGGATTACTCGGCTCTTAAGAGAATAACGAGATATCGATGGTCTAGCACCATAAGGTTGTATTTGCCATTCTAATGCATACGACTTTCACAATATGATCAGGATGTAAATCTATTCCCTGGATTCAAATTAAATACAATTTAAAGGTACATGCCCACTCAATAGGCACAAAATGGTATTTATATCAGAGACATCATCGGAGACATTTTCTGACAAAATAAACATTCATTCACCATTACCCCACGTATTGATTGACAGTATTGTACATTTTATATCAGAAGTAAATTTTCGCACCGATATCAGGGGCGATAACCGTGTTTCCTTAAAATGTTAACAGACATTACTATTTATTCCCTATATTTATTTTTCGATGTGCAACGATAATACATTATAATCCGTTGAATATTTTATTTTTTCAGGTGACACATTTATAGTATACATAATTAAAACATATCATGCCTAATTCACTAAGATGGATTTAGGACTGAATTTTCAGCAAATTTAGAATATCCTGATCTAGCCAGGTGCCTTGCCACACCGGTAAAATCACTTAGCCTACCCTAACCCAATTTACCAGAAGCAGGGGCTACTGCGGCACCATTATTGGGATCAGAGACAGCTCTACAGTTGATCCCACCCAGATGAAAACCGGCGAGTCGAGGAGACTGCTCAAATACATGTAGAGGCTACATCATGTTTCTCTATACGCACCTTCACTCTTCATGATTGAACGATAGGTCCGCCATATCGAAGCCTTCGTGTCACTGGATGGGAGCAGCTTAATGTCGTCCCGCTTGAATCCGGGTACGCGCCCCGGGAGTACCAGTGCGTTCGCTTCCGCATAGTTGGTGATGAAGTGTACCACGTGGGTGACGTCCTCGAACGATAGCGCCTTTTTGTTGATTCTGCCCCCAGACCGACATTTTCGTGGCACCAGTCCATGCTCCTTATACCATTTTATCAGCCCCGTCAACTTATCCTGACTGACACTGAAATACAGAAATAAAAAAAAACATAATTATTTGAAGGACCCCTAATTTGCAAAATTCACCGTTACATCTCCATCATTTGCACCGCTTCTCCCTATTATCAATGGATTAGATTGGAATTGGTTTAACAGCAATTATTAAAACAAAACGGAGACAGGTACCTTACATGTACCACACCAGTAAAATCTTAGCACCATGCCACTTGACTCGACTCCTATGAGAAGCAATGGCTACTGCAGCATTATTTGTTCTTCAGTTGATTCCGCTCTGTTGCTGCACATAAACTAGGCTAAATTGATCCATGAAGTACTTTGTACGAACAATTATTATGCGATAAATTTATTAATTTTTTTCACTTGAGAATTTTTAAATTTTAATCATGTATTATTGGGTGAAAACCATACTTTCTGGCATTGGGAAATGGCCAAAAAAGAATACTGCACTGGGAAAGACCAGTAAAACATTTATAGGAGGGAGGGACCTGTATCAATGCAACTTTACATGTGCATGTAGTCAACTTTATTCATGACAATCAGTCCCACTGGAGCTGCACACTGCACCGGCGTAAACATTTCTAGTCGATGAATGCCAGTCAATATCCCATTCACCAGTATGTAGAATATACTGCATTAATACAAGTCGTGTTCAATTAGCAAACGGCGCACTTCATTGATGTTTATTGCGTTGGTTGCTAGTCGATAATGCGTTTATGTAGTATATTTTACAATGCAAAATAGTACCAGCGAGGCCTGAGTAACTGCATGGATTGTCATGAATTAATTTTGACATCTCTGTATTTGAAAATACCTGTGCAAAAACTTGAACATATCCCGACAAATCTCACTGCCTTCGTGGAAGTACAGGACACGTGACATCTTCCGAGCCCGTTTTGCACCCTTCTTCACCGACAATGTCTCATCGGATCGTTGAATATGCGCGGCGATCTGGGCGAGGATAACCAAATCCTTTTCATGGCGCTCAAGGTCATGCATCTGTAGCCGATACTGTCGCACGGATTCCCACATGAACAAACTAGAACACGGCAGTCCATTGTTGTGTTTGCATGAGCACCGGAAATTTCTGATGATGTTCTCCTCCGTCGTGTCAACTTCACTCACGAGATTTAAATCCCCATTCTGGATGATGGCGGGAGTGTCGTCGACCACAACAAATGGCGCCTCAATCTCAACCGACTGTTCTGAATCTAAACTGACGGTTGCGTTACTTTCACTACATGTAACACTGGCAGAATCACTTCGCGAATCACTTTCACCATCTGATTCACTTGAATCGTCTTCCGAATCACTTCCATTTTGACAAGAGAAATAGTTCTGTACTAAATCGCTCCAAGCATCTACATTTGTGATCCCAGTCAGGTTGGCTTCATTCAGTTCACGGGCGATAGATTCTGCCGTGGCAGCCATACTAACAATGTATTTATTTTGAGAACGGATATATGTATGTACACAAGTCACTTGATCATGTTGATGCGCGTTTGGATAGTTCACATAATATAGAAGTCATCATCGTCTATAGCTGAGTGAAAATATAATGAATGATATTATTGCTATAATTTATAGTAAATGTGTGCGATTCCAGAAAATAACCAAGACTATAGTCACTCTATTTGCGGGTCATGTAGGGTATGGAAATATGATGGCTATTATTTCCGTTTCAGGATTGCTATGACTAATAACTGGGTCACTAAAAAAAACTGTACTTCTGGAGTGAAAACTAGATTTGTTAATAAGCGAGGGCTTACAGGTATAGTATACCCTCCTCCCTCCACCGTGTCAGCCCTGACCCAGAAATGGTTAATGTACGGCCAGTTAGTGTGTGACCTTGATGTATGAGTGGCAGATAAGGCCCCAGTAAAGTATTCCGCAAAGAAAAGCAGAAGTTATAACAAAATTGACATTTGTTAACTTTTTATTACCTTAATTGACCCCTGGCATAAATGAGGGTCATAGGCAGGGCTCGAAATTAACAGTTTAGACTTACTAGCCCGTCGGACTAGTGAGATATGGAATTCACTAGCCCAGACAAAAACTGCTAGTCCTCAGCATGCATAACACAGACAAATTTAGTGAGACACCCGCTGAAAAATGGCTAAAAATTGGCTAAGTCCTATAATCAGTAACGTAACAAAAAATGGCCATGACCCATCTTTGGGCGGAGCCATTTCATAATTCCCCCACCCCTTGCCCAGGCCTGTATAAAGGGGGAGGGGGAGGTGAGACACCCGCAGAAAAATGGCTCAAAATTGGCTAAGCTACTTATATTCCCCAACCTGATAAAAGGCGCTGCATACTGAACGGTTAAATCCCCGGGATATGTCCCCGCACCATAAACCCCGGGTAGTTTCCACACTGTGGGGCATCCTGACAGGTTATGCATCGGTCAATGTAAATGCCCGAGCCCCCACCCTGGGGGAATAGTGGGACTTTTAATTTGGGCTAGGTAGGGGGTGTGGGGACTGACATTATATGGGTTGGCTGGTAAGGGTGGTACGAGTTGACCGGTTGCCCGTCCGGGGGGAGGGGGGGGGGGGGTGGTAGTGGCCACCCGCGGAGTATTAGACAGCAAAATATTCCCGAAATTAGACGTCCAACAAAATTACTGATACTGTCTTCCATGGGAAAAGCCAATTCCGACGCTCGGGATTTAGTCACTGATTTAATACCGACAGTCCGACTGAGTCGAGAATTAGACAGTAGATTTTAACATGTGTCTAATTAACAGTTTAGACTTACTAGCCCGTCGGACTAGTGAGATATGGAATTCACTAGCCCAGACAAAAACTAGTAGTCCTCAGCATGCATAACACGGAAAAATTTAGTGAGACACCCGCTGAAAAATGGCTAAAAATTGGCTAAGTCCTATAATCAGTAACGTAACAAAAAATGGCCATGACCCATCTTTGGGCGGAGCCATTTCATAATTCCCCCCACCCCTTGCTCAGGCCTGTATAAAGAGGGGAGGGGGAGAGGTGAGACATCTGCAGAAAAATGGCTCAAAATTGGCTAAGCTACTTATATTCCCCAACCTGATAAAAGGCGCTGCATACTGAACGGTTAAATCCCCGGGTTATGTCCCCGCACCATAAACCCCTGGTAGTTTCCACACTGTGGGGCATCCTGACAGGTTATGCATCGGTCAATGTAAATGCCCCGAGCCCCCACCATGGGGGAATAGTGGGACTTTTAATTTGGGCTAGGTAGGGGGTGTGGGGACTGACATTATATGGGTTGGCTGGTGAGGGTGGATCGAGTTGACCGGTTGCCCGTCCGGGGGGTGGTGGGGGTTTGGTAGCGGCCACCCGCAGGGTATTAGACAGAAAAATATTCCCGAAATTAGACGTCCAACAAAATTACTGATACAGTCTTCCATGGGAAAAGCCAATCCCGACGCTCGGGATTTAGTCACTGATTTAATCCCGACAGTCCGACCGAGTCGAGAATTAGACAGTAGATTTTAACATGTGTCTAATTTCCTGGGGGTTGCCCGCCGCTACCCCGGGCGGGGAAGACAGTGATAGGTGCATGAATTTCTAAATACTATTAAAATAGCTGATCACATTCACAAAAAGTCTCGTTTGAAAAAGGATGCTGGGGAGGGGTCACGTTTCTAGTTGGGTAGGTTATTTTCTGGAATCGCACAAAATAAAATCCAAGAAATGTGTAGTATTTAATGTCAACTGAATGCAGAAAAGCATATATAAACGGGTTTTAAATAAGTTTATGCTTCTGCACCTCGCTCTGGTTCCTCCAGTCGCTCATTGTTCACTTCGATATCAAATACGCATAAAACTCACCATTCTACACGATTTACGTGTCTATGTTCGATTACTGAGATACTCGCATGTTTGTGTTATAAAATGTTAATAAAGACGACTGATTAATTAGCTAAAACACTTGAAATTGACGGCTTAATGACGCATTTTCTTTGAAGACATTCAACAGGAAACGAGTTGTTTTTCAATGGATGCAAATCACGTGACACGCCTGCGCCAATCAAATCTTCGATGCGGCCTTACGTAGCAACCCCGGGGAAGATTTCAAATAAAAGCATCACTTTTAATGCTTCTGATTGGTTGGGATAGTGCGTGCTGTGTTTCTAAAAATATCATATACAGAAAGTACGTCATCTAAGCTAAATTAGCATTTGACCTACATTCACATAGGGAGAAATCGCTTCAGAAAGAAGGGTATTTCCTTTGTTTACGAGAATAATTAACAAAAATTAGCATTTTGGCAATTATACCCATCATCAAATAAATGTATTTTAATGCGTTTTTATGTACATTTGAGTTATTTTTGTTGTAGATAATGATAGATAAATGGTTAATAAGTAAAACTAAACAAATACCAGAAAATAAATGTTTTCTCAGTTTGATTACATTTTATCGATTATCTCGGTTTCGAAAACTGCGACTTCCGACTGGTTTTGATATGGCGGGTCACATATTGTTATTTCATACCTGCATTCCTCTGATGACCCTCCATCATGCTGTAGCAAATTCATGACCCACCACACAACCCTTACCCCAAGGTCACAAACTTAGCACATTCATAAACTTAACGTTGGGGTAAATGTCTTATAACATCTGTTTTCATTCATGGAACGTCTTGATATTTCATACATGCATTCCTCAGATGACCCTCCATCATGCTGTAGCAGGTCTACGACCCACCATCCAACCATTTACTCCTTTGGCGCTCGGCTGAAAATTTCGACCTACCCCTACCCAGAGTAGAACTTTATGAAATATATCTATTCTTACAGGAAATTCATCGTAGAATTCGAATCTGCGTGTTAAAATTGCGAAAACCGCGGCCGAATATGTTTTTTTTCGCTGGTTTCTATGGTAACCAATATTTTTTTCCAGAAAATTCAAAATATATATTTAAACATCTACGTGTTGCAAAACAACATATAAAGTTGTATATTTGGTAAACTGTCTTCATTTTACACGCACACATATTTTGGAATCGAACAATAATATTAAAATGCATGTTCGTAGACGGTAACCATGGAAACGTGGGTTTCTAGCCAATCGGGAAGATTAGCGTTTGCAACGGGCTGTACCTTGGTATTTATGAACAATTACGTTGTAATGTTATACATTTCGACACACATAATACTGACGAAAACTAACACTTCTATACTTTCAAATGCAATAATAATCACATTATACGTAGTTTGGTTGGTCTAATTATCTAAACTATACGCGAATGCTGAGCAGTGCAAATTATCATATAATTAGAAAAAAATGTAATTGCCGTGTATAATTATAATCGTTGCCCGAATGTCATAATATATAGAGAACCCTCGTACAAAGAAAAATATGTACACATACATGTTCGACTGTCTGTCGACAATTTTAACATTTTCAAGATGGCCGCCAAATCTAACGAACTATTGCTGAGCAGATAAAATAATCATAGAAACGAGAACAAATGTTGTGTATTTGACCGATGCAACGAACGGGATATTATACACACGATCATACGAACGCATGGGACTATACACTGTATGTGCATACATGTTCGACTACCTGTCGATATGTTTTACTTTTTCAAGATGGCCGCCAAATTTAACAAACAAATGCTGAGAAGATCAAATATTCACAAAATCATAAACAGATGGTGTGTACATAACCGATAAATAACTATACAATGGAACAGGACGACGATCTCAACAGCAGAAATCAGTACACGATACAAACTACATTATTTCGTGTTTCGTTTGCAAGATCTATCCACCATCAAGTGGGCTCACTTTCATCATCCGAATCCGAATCACCTATTGTAACAGCATTCATTCTGTTTGTGCACTCATGTTGGCACCGACAGATGTCAATGCATTGAAGGCCCACGGAATGGCACTGACACTTGCTGCTATTACAGTTGCCATCCTTACAATACAAATGTGTCAGGTCCCTCAAGAATACTGGCGCTGGTGGATTTGCGAAGTAAACTGGCACCAGGATTCCATTTTCATCTTTCTTCCATCCATTTCCGACTGGATCAGGAACCTCAGGATCTGGAATATGGCTTTGGCACCAGACTATTGTCTGAACTCGTGCACGCATTACATGGTGCTTGAATGCATCTTCTGTCGGTGGAAGTTGCGTTGCTGATTTGTCCGTGGATGTAGCGATCGCCAATCGGATTTCATCCATACTGTCATACGGTTTTCCACTTGTCTTATTGTTGAAGCCGCCAAACAGCATCAAAGTATACCTTCGCGCGACTGGTAAACATTCATCTATAGATTCTGATAAGCCCACCTTGGACAATTCCCGTAGCTTGTCGGCACTTTTCACCAGTTTGTTGAACGAGGTTCGTTTCCCAACTTTGTATATTGAGCTGTTTGTGTCGCATCAGTCAAGGCATGCATGGCAGGTAAGCAGGAGCTTACGGTTTGGCCTATCTGTTGGGCAATCGAGTGGATTGGAACAAACCTGTTTCTGAAAGCATGCCTCGTTCTATGCCCTGTATGCATATATTTCTGTGTCCGCGAAACGTGTATAGTAGTAATACAGAAGGATGACGAGCACATCTGTATCGTCAGTACGGATCAGAATACGGCCATGCATTTGAGCCATATGTGTGGCATGCAGCACCATTCGGGTATCTGCCTCTTCCTGACTCGAAAACAAGTTTGATAAGCATTCCGTACCTTCCTTCGTCACAGACTGTACTTCTCGTCCGTTCCGAAAACCACCGGCAAGTACAATGGATAGCTGCTGTTTCAGATGGCCTGGTGCATTCACAGCTACGTACTCACACACAAAGGCTGCCAACGATGCTTTGTTTTCAGAGTTACTCAGAAAACGGCGGTAATTTGGAACTGTGCGACCGCCACTCACCATATAGGCAGGTACATCGCTGTTGGCCGTGCGACGCTGACGTTCAGCTTCTTTGAGAGAACTGGCTTTATCATACCGGTCAAAGACGACAGTGACCGATGTAATCGACTTGTCCCGGGTAAAATGTGACATGATATGTTTCAAAACGACTGCGCCTAGTTGGTCAAATGTTTTGAAGTGTCCTTCGTTCAGCGACTGCAGCAGTGCCATCGCATCGATGATATATGCGTGTTGCTGTCAGTATCAGCTTGCTGAACTGGAAACTCGTTGATCTCCTCAACGAAAGATTCAAGTTTCTTCGTCAACACTGCCTTGTTTGTTTTGCGCATGGTGCCGTCGTCGTGAAATAGGGCAGGTGGAACCGAAGCCAATTCATGTTTCAAGACATCATTCATTTCAATGTCTCTATGATTCGCTACTGCCAGCAGTCGTCTGAACAGAACTTCCGAGTCTAGCATCAGTTTCGATGTTTTGCTTGTAGCAAATGGTTTTCGCATATTCGAGAAGGTCTTAACCTTACTGCGAGGGATTGGTTCCCAGAATTTCACAGTACGTTCCTTCGAGATTCTTTCCGATACGAATTTATCAACTGCCTCTTGACTAGCAACTCGGAATTCATTCATCGACTTTTCTATGTCCGCAGACGCAACTTGCCCTGTGGCAATGTTTACCAGACGTTCTGATACCGTGTTTAAGTCGAACGGATTTTGGTACTGTGTAGTGACTAGATCAACTACCTTATCAACATCTGCTTCATCCCTTTCCTTTCGGCTTTTGCCCAATTCCTCGTGTTGAGTAGCACCTTGGTTCTTGGATACAGTCTCTCTGAACTGTCCACAAAATTCACCTAGAATGTGACGAGTTACCAGCCACCGAGTCAATGCTCCCTTTCTATGAGTAAATCCAATGATTCCCCCTGATCCTTTTGCTTCTTTATTTATTGTTTGTTCAAGTGCCTGATCAGTTGAAACTGCATTGAAGGCGTGCCCGGATCGCCGTCTGACAACAAAGCCACCGTTCTCAAGATGTTCATATGCTTGTGGGTTGGTGGTCTTTAGAGCGAGCATATCGGCGATATACACGGGCGTGAACCGTGCGTAGTTTGTTCATCCTGCCGCCCAAAACCAGTGAACACTCTCCGTTACTGATAACATGTGGAGATCAAAATCGCCGTCTCTTTCTGCTCTCAAAAGCCGTAGTAACAGAAATGCAGCATCAAGGAAGTTCATCCAGTACCTGAATGTTGAACTTTGCGCTTCTCCATGTGTTCGGAACTCGCTTATGAGGTCAAGTGTATCTTGAAATTCGGCCTCTAGGGTTTCTCGAATCTCCTTTGCGGTCTCCACATCCTTCTCCTTGATTGCATCACGGAGTTTCTCCATGTGATGTCCTATCTGGGGCTGTGGTTCTTTGTCTTTCTCTGTTGTCACCCAATCGATAAAGGCATCAAAGAAGCATCGGCACATTGCGTCTAGGATGACCTTCATGCCCCTTACTCCCTCTTGTCAGTTGTGCTCCTGTTAGCATCTGTCTGGCGGTAACGTCAGAATAAACATCCGACTCTGTCAGTAAGCTGAGAAGGCCTCCATCTCCAAACAGCTTTCCAATGGAAGCGAGAAATGCCATTGTATGATGCATACCCTAGTCTGAGTGTTACCTTACCTTCCAAACACGCTGGCTTTTTCCACAATATTTCTCTAGCTTTGGAATAGATGGCTAGATCAGCTGTGACTATGATGTGGTTTTGTCCAAGTTCCGCTGCCAGTCGGACAAGCTGATTGAGTGCTGTGAAAATTGTGGAGTTGTCTGACGGCGGTGCGTCTATGAAAGATAAGTACCTGACGGTCGTTATAGGTACAGAGGCCTTTGTAGTCACTGAATTATATCCTGACCATGCAGGGATATTATCAAGACCAGCCATATATGATCTACAAAGAGCCCAAGACAGGTCGGAAACCACAGCTTTACGGATATGGTCGTTGTCCCCATCAATGTAAAAGTTGGCAGCATTGGCAACTGTGTCTGGAGCTGGACGTGTTGGTGGCTTTTGAAAATATGTTACGCTTGATATGTCGGTGCCATAATGACCTGCGCCGATACTTCTCTCCGAGAGCCGGGGTATCTCAACATCCGATATCTGTCTGTCTTGGTCACACCTCTGATATACAACCATGGCCATGGAATGGGTTGTTTCTTTGCCGTCTAAGGTGTGTTCATTTGTGTCAAAGTTATCAATTGCTGCATGAACTGTTCCCATGTTGTCGTCAGTGTTGGTAGTGTGTATACCGAATGGGACGAAAGGTACACCTTCTTGTGATAGCTGTTGTTTTGCTGCGGATGTTATGAATCGCAAAACTTCTTCATAAGAAACACTGTATCCCAATGTATACAGCGTTCTCACCAACTTGGAACTGCCAAAGTCATGGTATGCCGTTAAAGCTAACCCCAGGTTAATTGGTGTTAGTATGCGCTTGCTTTGTGAAATTACGTTGTGGCATGTTGCTAACACCTGTATATTGTCACGTCTGTGAACTTCATCACCCGTGCCAGTGGCTGTATCGAATGCTTTCGCATTTACTAGCCAGATGATAAAATCGTACAGTGGTCCTGGCACGAGTTGGCTGCAAGCGTCAATGCTTAAATCCTGCAATCGGTACGCTTGTGTAGTGGACTGAATGTCTTTAATGGCTCGCCGAAGGATACCTGCGGCCCCATATAATATCTGCCTGTCTGTGAGATACGCCCCTTGTATGTCTAACTTCGACTCCTTGTATTCGTTGGATTCGTCAAGTTCAGATTTCAATTTAGAAGCTTTGTGAAGTACAGCACCAACTGATACTGCACTGGAACATACAAGATCCGATTGTCCCTTTCTCTGGAAGAACGTTATATCTTCACCAAATTGTTTCTCCAGCCGTTGTTTAAGTTTCCATGATTTATATACATTGGCGAGTTCATCTGGAACTCCAGCTCTACCCAGAAATTGTATGTATTTAATATTTAGATCAGATAATGTGACTACTGACTTTGTCTCGGAGAAGATTGTTTGTTTGGTTTCGTTTAAAAGCATCTGAAATGCTTCTTCGTAAAGAACTGGCTCGTCGACCTTGTCTTCATGAGGTACCATAAAACTTACATTGCGTTTGCTGATGTAATGTCCATAACATGAACGGTGATATTTCGCATCATATGCAAATAGGTCACCATATGCCTGCATGCGGGAAATGACAACTTGATCATTTCTCAACGTGGCGGCATTCACTGTTTTCTGCCTTGTTGATTCGCCTGTCCCAGTGCTTACACCAGATAATGGCTCTTTTCTGTTACCAATTTTCTTGGCACTGCCACAAATGAAACAGTTCTCTCTGATATTAAAACCCGATTGGCTGTCTCTGGTCGACCTTCGAAGCTCTGGTGACATCGGCGATTCGCTTCTGCTTGACGAGACATCATCACTTTTAGGCGCTGTGTCACTGCTGTAAAATTTGTTTGTGTATGTAGCCCGACACACCCTATGATACCGTACGTTTACCTGTTGTGAAAGTATATCCTGGTGATGCGGCCTTAAGTCATTTACTCGATCATGTTTAGCCTCTGCTATGTCTAACAATGTCTCTAGACCTGTTACTGTTGGATTTTGCACGATATCCTTGTGTGACGCCTCTGGAATAGACTTTAGACATATTATGCATATGCTTCTATCCAGTTTCAAGCGTTTTGCCTCTGGTTCACCTAAATCCATAATTGATTTGGAAGATGCGTACACACCAAACTTAATTCGGTTCTCGTTCGATGCTTATGTACAACAACACGTCGGTTTGATATACCCGTAATTTGTCGTAATAATTGGGGCGATATTACTCTGTGTCTTTGCAGACTGAGCAGTGGACGATCAGCATCCGTTACCACATATATTAACACCGCCGTGATTTATGTATGAAAGTGCAAATACGAATCATGCATTCACGGCCGTGTTAATTAAAGTTTCATTTAAAGAGTAGAAAAATCACAGCGGTGTTACTTAAAGTTACATACAAAGAGCAAAAAATCACGGCGGTGCTGAATATAGTGACATTTAAAGAGCCCGAAGGGAGGTAACAATCACTTATACGCAGATTATGTGCTATTTGTGTTCGGAACATCTCAAATCCAAAATGTTAAGAGTTTGTAGATGGACAAACGAACGGACGGGTGAAAGACTGCTCGGAAATAAGAGGCAAAAACTATAAACAATGTATCAATGTACTATTCGACATAGTTTGGACCCCACCCACCCACACACAGAGACACGACGGGGATTGGTCCATGTGAGTGGTTGCTATGGTTACATGATCGTTTTACGGACAACATTTATATACTAGTATAATATTAAATTATATTCTTATGTGTACGTAGTATTTCATCGATATTAACCTAATAATACATGTACCAGTGTCATAATACAAACAAATACGTGCATGCATGTATTGAATTTTTCAATAAAATGTGGTTACCTTGGCAACATCCAAAAATACGTATTTCGCCAAGGTTTACTGAAATTCAACACATGGGTTCGTATTCTATGATGATTTTTACATACTAGTAGCTTCATTGCACCAATTTGTATGATGGAGATTTGTCTGCACGAAAATAAATGTTGAAAATACTACTTTCAAATACGGCGAGACTGACTTAGTTACCATGGTAACAGAAATATACGTTTGAATGATAGAATATTTAGGTAAATATGAACATTTACACCATGTTTGTAAAATATATTGACTAAATCATACTTAAGCAAGTATAAAGGCTGAAAATCGTAGGCTAAATAAGAAAGTTATTTTCGGATGAAAAACGCAGTTGCCATGGAAATCAGCAAAAAAACAATATTCGGCCGCGGTTTTCGCAATTTTAACATGCAGATTCGATTTCTACGATGAATTTCCTATAAGAATATGTATGTTACATAAAGTTCTACTCTGGGTAGGGGTAACTCCTTAAATAAGCGTCGTACAGAGGCCTGTCTAATACAGTAATTGCCCCAAGGTCAAGGTCACAAACTTAGTATGTTCATAAACTTAACGTTGGGGTAAATGTTGTGTAACTTCTGTTTATTTACAGGGGAATAACTTCATATTTCATACATGCATTCATCTGATGATACTCTATCGTACTATAGCAAATTCAGCACCCACCTCCCACCAATTTCCCATGGCTGAAGGTCACAAACTTAGCACATTCATACACTTAACGTTGGGGTAAATGTCTTATAAAATATGTTTCCTTTCATGGAACACCTTGATATTTCATGCATGCATTCCTCAGATGGCCCTCTATCATGCTGTAGCATCCACAACCCACCACCCAACCCTCACCCCAAGGTCAATGTCACAATTTTAGCATGTTCATAAACTTAACGTTGGGGGTAAATGTTGAGTAACTTCTGTTTCTGTACATGGAACGCTTTGATATTTCATACATGCATTCATCTGATGATCCTCTATTGTGCTACAGTAAATCCATGACACCCCAACCCCTTTCCCCAAGGTCAATGTCACAAACTTAGCACATTCATACATGCATTCCTCATGTTAATAGCTATCATGCTGTAGAATCACCAACTTAGTGCATTCATAAACTTAACGTTGGGTTAAATTTTGTTTTACTTCTGTTTTCAGGGAGCGCATTGATATTTCATACATGAATTCATCTTAATATGTTATATTATGCTACAGCAAGCCCACAACCCACCTTGCACCACTGACCCCAATGTCAAGGTCCACCGCACGCCCCTTAACCCAAGGTCACGTTATATAATATTCATGCTTTTTGATGCAACTGTGCCAAGTTTGAGTGAAGGCTGCCAACAGGCAAGCTTCGTTGTCTTCTGACAACTCTTGTAGTTTTTTATATTCCGATGGGTTTCTGAAGATTCCGCATAAATACAGATATTATTGCGAAGAAATTATCGGAAACTCTGTCGGACTTCGGAATTTCTAGGGACGGGAAGGGACGGGAAGGTGTGGGGAACACAATGCTGTGCTCTTGATGTTCCGTCCATCCGTACCTACGTATGTCCGTATGTACGTGCAGACGTACGTCCGCGGTCAATGTTTCTCTAAAATGTCATGAAACTTATTAATATATTGATTACACTTAATATTTAGCACACTTGATATACATGGACACACTCATGTAACAATTCATATGACCGTTGCATGTTTGACCTTCACTAGGTCGCTGAAACTCATATACATTTTTACAGTCATATATGCAAAGGGGGTGATATATATCCATGTTTTAAAAAACATAATGTCTGGTCTATATTGTGACACCTGTTACACATATTTTACATATGTGGCCATAATATCTACTCGTAACTGAGACCCGCAGTATAAAGCTGTCGGTCAAATAGACAATAGTAGGTTAGTGCTGTGAATGGGAAAACAGATCTGGCAAGGCTTAGGAAACGGGATGTGCGACGCCCTGCCGAGCACATCCCATTTCCGTGCCGCGCCAGATATTTTTTCCCATTCACGGCATTAACCTGCTATTCTATTTATCCCGTCAACACTTACACATGACTTTAAAATGCAAAAACATAACCCCAGTCACCGCACATATTTATACGCAGTTAATATTTCAGTGTTTTATGAGTTATTTCGGTATCTCTGGTGGTTTAGGTGCATTGTTACCGTCAAGGTTACGTCACCTCCCACGAGTTACACGTATAAGTACGAATTTACTGGGTATTTTTACAGTATCGAAAGGGCCCGGAACTTCGGAACGGTGAATGTGTTGATAATTGACGATTGATGTCGTGTGTAATGATTGAGCATTAGCAGTTGCATAAACCTATGTACATGCACATTGCCCAAAACCAACGAAATCCGCCCAAATATGCATATGGCACCAACAAACATTCTGACCATCTGTTCACTTAGTCCGCTTAGTTGTGGGCAAGCAATAGCTGAGAGATGTGCCAACAACTAAGCGGGGTATGTGGTTGTGGCTGGAGAAATACGGCTCATGGGTTTTGCTACCAGTGTAGATCCAGATCATCCTGTTCATCCGCACAGTCTGTTCATGATCCACACTGTTCGTCATTCCGTCAATGAAACACGGTCCTACGTCTGCATGTAACAATATCGCTATCAGGCCACAAATGTACATGAGTACGCTAGGACACATGTAGCCTATTTCACAACATTGCAAAGTATACTTATCTAGCAAAGTATATTTTGAGGGAGACATTTTCAATTTAAGGATAAATTTATTAATTTTTATTATACTGAATTCATTACATTACTGTAACAAATTCAGTATAATAATTATGTATACTTTTAATCATCAAATATAAGTCAGTAAGTAAGTAAGTAAGTAAGTAATTTATTTATTATCTTGATTATAGTGACATGTGTAAACAATATATATATATATCGCAATGTTCAAGAGTCGTTATTCAGATACACCCGGCCTTATGGGCCTATATGTCACTTTTACCACAATTCATGAATATGTACATATATATAAATAAATACGCGCATGCTTTGTCACAGTTATACCTTACAGTGTATATGTATCCATGTGGGAAAGGGTACTTCACGGCACGTACAATAAACGCTGATTCAGATCGAATATGTTTAGGGGATCACGTCGACACCATTAGATTACTGAGATAATCTGGTTTAATCAATATTTGCAACTACCTTGATGTACTCTTTTCCAACCAGCGGACATATACAAGTCCTAATAACGTATGATGACTATGTGTGTTTCCAAACATTGTAGTTACAAGAATGTAGTAATACATATCTCCATGCTTTAACCCTATCAACCATGGAATGCGGAAATGGTCGTCTGCTGCTTTTAGTATACATAATGAACATGTACATGTATGTTGTTGCCTAAAATAAAGCTGTTTCAGCGGCGCATCAGATTTGTCACCAATGGAGACGATTCTAGTGAGTTGCTAAAGCAGAAATAAATACAAAATTTCAAAATTAGTAAACAAAAGAAGCAGACGACAAAATTATATTCAGGGTTTTAAGGGTTAAATCTCACATTGAACTTATGAATATGAATTTTGCAAGTGTGTATGAACAATATGGCCACTGATCGCTCCGCATAATTGTGCGGGTTGATTTGAGGTCACATTGGTAAGATTAATAATTTGCTATTGATACAAGAATAAGCTACGCATGTGCATTGCTTTAACCAATAATTACGCAGTTTTACGAGGATATTGTGTCTCCAGAATTGTTAATTGTGTTTCTTTGCTTAACATGACGAAAGATGGTCTGTCATTTACTGTAGCGTATAATTGTATCCCCCGGACTCCGTCGGGGGATACTATGGATTTGACAGTGCGCCGCGTCCGCGTCCGCGTCCGCCGCAGACACTTCTTGTCCGGAGCATAACTCGAACACCCTTTGGAATATTTTCATGAAACTTCACACATGCATAGACCACGACCCGAAGGTGTGTCGCGCACAAGAATGACAACTCTTGCATAGCTAATTTTTTAGTTATCTCCCTTTTTTGTTTCGCCCACTGATTGACCATAACTCGACCACCCTTTGGAATATTTTTATGAAACTTAACACATTCAATTAGACCACGAACCGAAGGTGTGTCGTGCACAAGAATGACAACTCATGCATAGCTAATTTTTTAGTTATCTCCCTTTTTTGTTTTCGCGCACTGATTTCCTGTCCGGAGCATAGCTCGACCACCCTTTGGAATATTTTCATGAAACTTCACACATGCATAGACCACGACCCGGAGGTGTGTCGCGCACAAGAATGACAATTTTTTAGTTATCTCCCTTTTTTGTTTTGTTTTGAGCACTCTACAAACTGGACAATAATGCATGAAGACCCGTTTTCTCGTCTGCTCTGTACACCTTTTTTCGTGTGCTCTGTACACCTTACCTGTAGAGAGAACAATAGAGACTGGGAGAACCATGTGCTAGCATGGGCTTGCATGTGCAAATGTCCAGTGCTTGACCACTGCTGACCACAGGTAATTTATACAGGTAAATTACTACATTGGGTACTGTGTTGAAAATATTGTGGCATTATGTGGACCTGTGCAGATATATGTAGATAAATATAGGACTATTAAAAAAATCTAGGCTCCAGTAGCAAGCATTATTATTTTTAAACTTTTTCTTTCCATTTTGTTTTTTTTTTTTTATTTTTTTATTTTTTTATTTCATTTTTTTTTTTCATTCTTTTTTTTCCATTTTTTTTTTCCATTTTTTTTTTATTTTTTTTTTTCATTTTTTTTTTCATTTTTTTTTTTTTTTTTTCATTTTTTTTTTTTTTTTTCATTTTTGTTTTTTCAAATTATTTTTCATTTTTCAATTTTTTGTCTAGTAGCATAAGGTCGTAAGTGCTATATAACAGACTATACACCTGTGCATGTGCTAGCCTGTGCAACTGACCACTGACCACTTACAGGTAATTTATACAGGTAATTTATACAGGTAAATGATTATATTACATTTCCGTAAACTGTGTTGAAAATATTTTGGCAATATTTGGACCTGTATATATGATATGTAGATAAATATTGGACTATTAAAAAACATTCTGGGCTCCAGTAGGGAGCATTATTCTTTTATTTTTTTTAAATTTAATTTTTTTTTTATTTTTTTTTTACATTTTTTTTTTTTACTTCTTTTCAATTTTTTAACTGACCATTAACTTATTACAGGTAATTTATACAGGTACATTATTACATTTCCGTAACTATTAACAAAAATTCTGGGCTCCAGTAGCGAGCATTATTATTTTTATTTTTTTTGTATATTACATTTCCGTAAACTGTGTTGAAAATATTGTGGCATTATGTGGACCTGTGCAGATATATGTAGATAAATATAGGACTATTAAAAAAAATTCTAGGCTCCAGCAAGCATTATTATTTTTAATTTTTAAAAAAAAAATTTCATTTTTTTTTTCTAATTCTTTTTCAATTTTTGTCTAGTAGCATAAGGTCGTAAGTGCTATATACAGACTATTATCATATAATAAAACAATTATTGACTAGTGAGCCATAGAATATAATCTGATATTCTATGGCTCACTAGTCAATAATTGTATAATATATTCGGGCCAGTGAAAATTGCTTTCGGGCCCAGGCTCGAGGTCAAGGCGGGACAAGGCGAGGCATCTGATTCCGCGGAATTCTTGTTTACTTATCTCCCTTTGTTGTTTCGTGCTCTGATTTTGTATCCAGAGCATAACTCGAACACCCTTTGGAATATTTTTATGCCCCACCACGATAGCGGAGGGGGCATTTAGTGTGACCCTCGATCGTCCGTCCGGGCCAACATCGGGGGTTTAGGAGTTAGGGTAAGGGTTAGTAACCTTTGATCTCTTTGATATTGTCGGTGCCTCATAAATTTAGGAGCTAACTCTTTGATATTTAGGAGCTAACCCTTTGATCTTTTATATAGCGGTGCCTCATAACTCTCAAATGTTTGAACGTCCGTCCGTCCATCCCCGTCCGTCCGTCCGTCCGTCCGTCCGTCCGTCCGTCCGCACACACGAATGGGTACTTGTTGTAAGCCTACGGGGATCTTATCGGGTAGGGTTAGGATAGTGTTGGGTACTCTTGTTGGGTATTTTTATACAGTAAAAACCCAACAAGTATTCATTCGTAGGAACGTGCGTCCCGTCCTCCCGTCCGTCCGTCCGTCACAAAACTTTAACACTCGGGTAAATGTCTCATAATTTCTTCATCCTTCGACCGATCTGCTTCATATTTCATATACACATTGCTCTGATGGTTTACTACCGCCCTGTGCCAAATCCACGTTCGTCCTGCCCCCGGCAAGCCCAGGATCAAGGTCACATACTTGGTGCTTCAAAAACTTTAACGCTCGGGTTAATATCTTATAATTTCTGTTTTCTTTCACGGATCAGCTTCAATTTCATATACACATTGCTCTAATGGTCCTCTACCGCCCTGTGCCAAATCCACATTCGTCCTGCCCCCGCCAAGCCCAGGGTCAAGGTTACATACTTGGTGCTTCAAAAACTTTAACGCTCGGGTAAATATCTTATAATTTCTGTTTTCTTTCACGGATCAGCTTCATATTTCATATACGCATTGCTCTAATGGTCCTCTACTGCCCTGTGCCAAATCCAAGTTCGTTCTGCCCCCGCTAAGCCCAGGGTCAAGGTCACATACTTAGTGCTTCAAAAACTTTAACGCTCGGGTAAATATCTTATACTTTCTGTTTTCTTTCATGGATCATCTTCATATTTCATATACGTATTGCTCTAATGGTCCTCTACCGCCCTGTGCCAGATCCACGTTCGTCATGCCCCGCCAATCCCAGGGTCAAGGTCACATACTTGGTGCTTCAAAAACTTTAACGCTCAGGTAAATATCTTATAATTTTTCTTTCCATTCACGGATCAACTTTATATTTCATATATGCGTTGCTCTAATGTGGCCTCTAATGGTCCTCTACCGCCCTGTGCCAAATCCACGTTCGTCCTGCCCCCGCCAAGCCCAGGGTTAACATCACATACTTAGTGCTTCAAAAACTTTAACGCTCAGGTAAATATCTTATAATTTCTGTTTTCTTTCACAGATCAGCTTCATATTTCATATATGCATTGCTCTAATGGTCCTCTACCGCCCAGTGCCAAATCCACGTTTGTCCTGCCCCCGCCAAGCCCAGGTCAAGGTCACATACTTGGTGCTTCAAAAACTTTAACTCTCAGGTAAAAAGTAAAATTTTGACTTGGAATTTGGCCTCATTTATTATCAAAGCGATATGTGGGACATCCGTGTTCTATGAACACATTTTCTAGTTTATTAAACTTCACACATGCATAGAAGTCGACCCAAAGGTGGTCGCACGTAAGAATGACAACTCTTGCATCGTTAATTTCTTAGTTATCTCCCTTTGTTGTTTCGTGCACTGATTTCGTGTTTGGAGCATAACTCGAACACCCTTTGGAATATTTTCATGAAACTTGACACATGCATAGACCACAACCCTAAAGGTGTGTCACGCAAGAATGACAACTCTTGCATCACTAATTTTTTAGTTATCTCCCTTTGTTTTTTCCGTCACTGATTTTGTCTCCGGAGCATAACTCGAACACCCTTTTTTCAAACTACTTGTGTAACTGGGGAGGGGGATACACTCCCGCCTGCGATTCGCTTACCAAGAATTGCAATCCAGCGGTCCTTGAATTGCAATTCTTCCCCTCTGGAATTACAGTCTAATTGCGGTCCAAACGCGGTCCCGTTTTTGCGGTCATTCTTTCGCGATACCGTTTGTGCGGTCATTCTTTCGTGGTCCTGTTTGACCGGTCATTCTTTCGCGATACCGATTGTGCGGTCATTCTTTCGCTATTTGCGGTAACAACTTACCGTATCATCGTATAGTACAGTTTTTACATTATCAGTGATTATACAAACATACTATACGAATTTTATACAAACATACCGATATTCGTTCGTATATACGGGTCATCGTGTGGTTAAAATATACCGATGCACCGGTTCCTTTCGAATGTAAACATCCGGTTTTCATTTCGATCATCTGCCACAATTTTAAGTTTTTCAAAATGAATAAATGTTCAGTTTTACGATACAGAAACAATATTTAAAACTGAGGATTGTGAAGTACTGTATCACAGTACATATACATGTTTGTTCAATATACAGTAATTCATCAGTAATTCATCATTGTACTCCGCACCACCGCCAGGGACACAAAACAATGATCCCCCACGCACACCAGCCATCTACATTTGGCGTCCTAAAAGTTCCGGTCTATATCCCACAGTGGGAACAATGTGTATCACCACCACCACCAGTTTTTGTCTATAACTACACTACACTCCCCCCCCCACACCCCCGACCACCACTTCTGTCTGTAACGCAGGATGACGTGGCCGACTGATCAAGTGCTAAACTAGTCCTGGTGCGATGACCGACTGATCAATTGCTATACTAGTCTTGGTGCGATGGCCGACTGATCAAGTTCTAAACTAGTCGTGGTGCGATGGCCGACTGATCGAGTGTTATACTAGTCCATGTGCGATGGCCGACTGAGCAAGGGCTAAACTAGTCTTGGTGCGATGGCCGACTGATCAAGTTCTAAACTAGTCGTGGTGCGATGGCCGACTGATCAAGGGCTAAAGTAGTCTTGGTGCGATGGCCGACTGATCAAGTTCTAAACTAGTCGTGGTGCGATGGCCGACTGAGCAAGGGCAAAACTAGTCTTGGTGCGATGGCCGACTGATCAAGGGCTAAACTAGTCTTGGTGCGATGGCCGACTGATCAAGTTCTAAACTCAGGCTGTGTGCATGGCCGACTGATCAAGGGCTAAACTAGTCTTGGTGCAATGGCCGACTGATCAAGTTCTAAACTAGTCGTGGTGCGATGGCCGACTGATTAAGTTCTAAACTAGTCCTGGTGCGATGGCTGCTGATCGAGTGACTGATCGAGTGTTATACTAGTCCTGGTGCGGTGCGATGGCCGACTAATCAAGGGCTAAACTAGTCTCAGTGCGATGGCCGACTGATCAAGGGCTAAACTATTCCTGGTGCGATGGTCGATTGATCAAGTTCTAAACTAGTCCTGGTGCGATGGTCGACTGAACAAGTTATAAACTAGTCCTGGTGCGATGGCCGACTGATCGAGTGTTATACTAGTCCTGGTGCGATGGCCGACTGATCAAGGGCAAATATTCTGTGCGATGGTCGATTGATCAAGTCTCAACTAGTCCTGGTGCGATGGTCGACTGAACAAGTTATAAACTTAGGTGAGATGGCCGATGGATCGCGTTTATACTAGCCTGTGCGTGGGAGAGCGATCAAGGGCTAACTATTCCTGGTGCGATGGATCGACGATCAGTTCTAATCTATCCTGGTGCGATGGATCGGACGAACAAGTTATAAAACTATCCTGGTGCGATGGCCGACTGATCGTGCTATACTAGTCCTGGTGATATGCCGACTGATCAAGTAGTCTAAAGTAATTCAGTCCTGGTGTGATGGCCGACTGATTGAGTGCTATACAATCCTGGTGATTGGCCGACTGATAAATGCTAAAGTAGTCCTGGTGTGATGGCCGAAAGATCAAGTGCATACTTCGGAGTGGCCGACTGATCACGCTATACTGGGCAAAGGTGAGGATGGCACTGGATCAAGGCTATACTGGGCATTGCAAAATCGACTGATCAAGCGTAAACTACTTATGGTGCGATGGCAGAGATCAAGTGCTCTACTATCCTGGTGCGAATGGCCGACTGATCAAGTGCTATACTCGGCATGGCCGACTGATCACGTGCTATAAACTGGGCACCTTGTGAGATGGGCCAACTGATCAAGTGCTATACTGGCAGGTGCAATGGGCGACTGATCAAGCGCTATACTACTTATGGTGCGATGCGGAGACTGATCAAGTCTCTACTAGTCCTGGTGCGATGGCCGACTGATCAAGTGCTATACTCGGCAAGGGCCGACTGATCACGTGCTTATACGGTGCATGGTGAGATGGCCAACTAATCAAGTGCTATACGTACTGGGCATGGTGCAATGGGCGACTAATTAAGCGCTATACTACACTCCCGCCTGCGATTCACTAACCAAGAATTGCAATCCAGCGGTCGTTGAATTGCAATTCGTCCGCTCTGAAATTGCAGTCTAATTGCGGTCCAATCGCGGTCCCGTTGTTGCGGTCATTCTTTCGCGATACCGTTTGTGCGGTAATTATTTCGCGGTCCAGTTTGTGCGGTCATTCTTTCGCGATACCGTTTGTGCGGTCATTCTTTCGCTATTTCCGTTAAAAACTTACCGTATCATCGTATAGTACAATTTGTTTACATTATACAAACGTACTATTATACAAAAACATACGATATCCATTCGTATATACGATATATCCGTACGGATATGGTATGAATATGCAGTGGGTCATCGTGCGGTTAAAATATACCGATGCACCGGTTCATTTCGCATGTAAACATCCGGTTTTCATTTCGATCATCTGCCAAAATTTTAAGTTTTTCAAAATGAATAAATGTTCAGTTTTACGATACAGAAACAATTTAAAACTGAGGATTGTGAAGTACGGTATCACAGTGCATATACATGTGTGTTCAATACAGTAATTCATGAGTAATTCATCATTGTACTCCGCATCACCGCCGGGAACACAAAACAATGATCCCCCACACACACCAGCCATCTACATTTGGCGTCCTAAAAGTTCCGGTCTATATCCCACAGTGGGAACAATGTGCATCACACCACCACCAGTTTTTGTCTATGACTACATTACACCCCCCCCCCCCCCCCCCCCCCCCCACGACCACCACTTCTGTCTGTAACGCAGGATGACATGGCCGACTGATCAAGTGCTAAACTAGTCCTGGTGCGATGACCGACTGATCAAGTGCTATGCTGGGCATGGTGCAATGGGCAACTGATCAAGCGCTATACTAGTTATGGTGGGAATGGCAGACTGATCAAGTGCTCTACTAGTCCTGGTGCGATGGCCGACTGATCAAGTGCTATACTCGGCATGGCCGACTGATCACGTGCTATACTGGGCATGGTGAGATGGCCAACTGATCAAGTGCCATACTGGGCATGGTGCAATGGGCGACTAATCAAGCGCTATACTACTTATGGTGCGATGGTAGACTGATCAAGTGCTCTACTAGTCCTGGTGCGATGACCGACTGATCAAGGGCTAAACTAGTCCTGGTGCGATGGCCGACTGATCAATTTCTATGCTAGTCCTGGAGCGATGGCCGACTGATCAAGGGCTACACTAGTCCTGGTGCGATGGCCGACTGATCAAGGGCTAAACTAGTCCTGGTGTGATGGCCGACTGACCAAGGGCTAAACTAGTCCTGGAGCGATGGCCGACTAATCTAGTTCTATACTAGTCATGGTGAGATTGCCGACTGATCAAGTGCTAAACTAGTCCTGGTGGCTGGTGCGATGGCCGACTGATCACGTTCTAAACTAGTCCTGGAGCAATGGCCGACTGATCAAGTTCTAAACTAATCCTGGAGCGATGGCCGACTGATCAAGTTCTAAACTAGTCCTGGTGCGATGACCGACTGATCGAGTGCTATACTTGTCCTGGTGCGATGGCCGACTGATCAAGGGCTAAACTAGTCCCGGTGCGATGGCCGACTGATCAAGTGCTATACTAGTCCTGGTGCGATGGCCGACTGAACAAGTTCTAAACTTGTCCTGGTGCGATGGCCGACTGATCAAGTGCTATACTAGTCCTGGTGAGATGGTAAACTGATCAAATTTTAAACTAGTCCTGGTGCGATGGCCGACTGATCAAGTTCTAAACTAGTCCTGGAGCGATGTCCGACTGATCAAGTGCTAAACTAGTCCTGGTGTGATGGCCGACTGATCAAGTTCTAAACTTGTCCTGGTGCGATGGCCTACTGATCAAGTGCTAAACTAGTCCTGGTGCGATGACCGACTGATCAAGTGCTAAGCTAGTCATGGTGCGATGGCCGGCTGATCAAATCGCATGCCATAATAACTAGATGGCCATGGCCTGCATGTCGTGCCCGCCGAGGCATTTGATAGTACAAACAATTTTTTTTTATTGCAACAAAGCTTTAGCCCGTCGACGTAAAAACGTGCCGCACCCGCCGAGGCTTTGATAGTATACCCAAAAACTTTAACTAAAAAAACACTTTAATCAAAAACTTTATCCTGAATGCACACCAATGTGCCAACTATATCGCTCTGTCTGCAAGCGGGCCCAACAAAAACTTTAAGGGAAATTTCAAAGTAATTTGACCGTGACATTGGGCACATATAAATAATAATGAAAATGTGGGTGACAAATACACCGTATGTGAAGTTTCGAGTGAATTGGTGAAGCGGTTTCAGAGATATAGTGTTCTTAAAGGTACATGCCCACTCAGTAGGCAGAAAATGTTCTTTATATCAGAGACATCATCCGAGACATTTTCAGGCAAAATAAACATTAATTCACCATTAATACACATATTTATTGGCATTGTTCTACATTTTATATCAGACGTTAATTTCCACACTGCTATCAGGGGCGATAACCGTGTTTCCTTAAAATGTTACCAAGACATTACTATTTATTTTTTGATGTGCAATGATCATACTTTATAATCTGTGGAAAACATTATTTTTTCAGGGAAACACATTTAATTAGTATAAGTAATTAAAAAATATCATGCCCCATTTGCCTATGAAAATAGCCTGATATCACCGCGTGTCACTATCAGTGAAATAAACATTACTAAATGATTGTATCCATATAACGGGCACTCGTAATATTTAGAACTGGTGGAATAGTGACAAAATTATACACTTATTTAATTCCTACAAATAACTGAGAATACACATAACATTAATTGTTGTGCCTACTAAGTGGGTATGTACCTTTAATTAGCATAAATTATTAAAAGCAAGAAATGCGTCTGTCGAACGCGGATGCCACCTGCAGCATATTTGAGAAACTGTGACAAAGTGGTTAACCAAAAAGTGTGACGGACGGACAGACGGACGGACGGACGGAAGGACGGTCCAAACACTATATGCCACCCGTTTCTTCGAAACCCGGTGGCATAAAAATATCATGCTTCATTTGAATATGAAAATAGCTTCATACCACTGCTAGTCATTATCAGTAAAATAAATATTACTAAATGATTATATATGGATAGCGGGCACACATAATTTTTAGAACTGGTGGAATAGTGACACAATTATACACTTATTTAATTGCTATAAAGAACAGTTTGTGCCTACTGAGTGGGCATGTACCTTTAAAAACTTTAACCTTAAATAAAAAAAAAATAACCGGACGCACGAAGTGACGTACATATGGATGTACGTACGTATGTAGGCCAATGTGACAACTATATCGCACTGTCCACATGCAGGCATGTCAAAAACTTTGAGGTAAATTTTCAAAGTAATTTGACCTTGATGTTGGGCACAGGGGTTGCAGGGGTTGAGCATAGAATGAAAATATGGATGATGATAAACACACATGTGAAGCTTCGAGTGAATTGGCGAAGCTGTTTCTGAGATATAGTGTTCTTAAAAAACTTTAAAACCTACGTAAATAAAAACCAGATGGCCATGGCCCGCATCTTGAACCCACCGAGGCATTTGATGGTGTCGGAGTATATTTATTTGAAGTTTGAATTAACGTATGTAAAAGCTTTAACCCAAATTTGAAAAGTCATTTGACCTTGATCTTGGGCATGTGGGTCGCATGCGTGGGCTATAATATGAAAATATGGATGATAATAACGAATTATCTGAAGTTTGAAGCAAATCTGGGTAAGTGTTGTGGAGATATAAGGTATGCAAAAACTTTAACAAAAATTTCAAAGTCATTTGACCTTGATCTTCGGGCACAGGGGCCGCATGAGCGGGACACAGAATGAATATATGGATGATGACTAATAAGCATTTGATGTTTCAAGTCAATGTGACTTAGGATATGGTATTTAAAAACATACACGATTTCGGACGGACTGACGCACGGACGTCATTGTGATCACTAAGTCTCGCTTTCCGCAAGCAGGCTCGGCAAAAAAAAATACAGATGGACGTCAATGTGCAGACTATAAAGCACTGTCCGCAGGCGGTCGCGACAACAATTGGCCAACCCCTTTTTAAAGGTGCAAGCCCACTCAGTAGGCTAAAAATGCTCTTTATGGGAATTAAATAAGTGTATAATTGTCACTATTCCACTAGTTATAAACAATTACGAGTGCCCGCTATACAGATATAATAATTTGGTAATATTTATTTTACTGATAGTGACGCGCGGTGGTATCGGTATTTTCATGTGCAAATGGGGCATGATATTTTATAATTATTTATACTATTGAATTAAATGAATCAACTGAAAAAGAAATTGACAGATTATAAAGTATGATCATTGCACATCAAAAAATAAATACAGAGAATAAATAGTAATGTCCGTTAACATTTTAAGGAAACACGGTTATCGTCCCTGATATCAATGTGGAAATTTTCTTCTGATATAAAATGTATAATAATGCCAAACAATACGTGGGTAATGGTAAATGATTGTTTATCTGGCCAGAAAATGTCTCCGATGATGTCTCTGACATAAAGAACATTTTGTGCCTACTGAGTGGGCATGCACCTTTAACGCTAGCTCCGCCCTGTCCAGTGAGACCTATGCATGTGTTAAGTTTCATAAAACATATTGCAAAGGGTGTTCGCGTTATGCTCCGGACAAATCAGTGTGCGAAAAAACAAAGGAAGATAACTAAACTAGAAAATGTGTTCATAGAACACGGATACCCCACATATCGCTTTGATAGTAAACAAGGCAAAATTCCAGTGTCCAAAAGGGAGAGATAATCCATGACAAGGGGTTCGAATCAAAAATCGAAATAAACTTTCCGCATCTACTCATCATAAGGAAACTACATATCAAATTTCAGTGCTGTAGCTATTACAAAAGTTTTACGAGTTACAAGGCAAAATTTTCAAATTCTAATTCAAAAAGAGGGAGGTAATCCATGACTCAGGGGTCGAATGTTTAATATATTTCTTTGCAAATCTACTCATCATAAGGACATACCTAAGTTTCAGGTGTGTAGCTATTAGGGTTTAAAAGTTTTACGAGCTACAAGACAAAACTGGGAAAATTCTAACTTGAAAAGGGGGAGATAATCCATGACCATGGGGTCGAATCAAACATACATGTACCAAGTTTTCAGGTATGTAGCTATTACGGTTTAAAAGTCGAGTTACTAGTTGGTGACGGAGAAGAACGGACAAGGTCAAGGGTAACACTAAATGCCCCCTCCACTATCGTGGTGAGGCAAAAGTTGTCATATACAAGTAACTTACCTTAATTCATCAGTTACACATCAGACGATGAATGAACTTTAATTCTGGTGTAGAATATTAAAGTTATTCATTATATTCAATAGTGCTGCTTTGACATGATGTGAAATTAAAACATGCATGACATGATCTGGAAGAAAAACCACAGACCAAGCACGCATATTCAGAATCACGTCTGTCGGTTCTTATCCAGCTCCGATTTCTGTCACCTGTCCACAAAATCCAGAATCCAACATTGTCGCAAATTTAATCCTCTATGTTGGTGTACGTTAGAACAACAAAAATGTCACATAGAATATTATCCAATCCATTGTAATCTCTTGTTTCTCTAAATAAATGCGTCCAACAATCCCTGTAGCTGCTATCGTGATAAAAAATGTTAAAGGTTCCGTCAGCGCCTCACATATTGATCTTAATATCCACCATTTTGATTCCAAGTACCAGAATAATGATGTTTCCATGCGCCGTCGTAGTGTTATCTGTCAGATTCCGTTGTTTATTTGATCAAATTGATGGACAAATTTGTGTCCGCTAATGTCGCCAAGAGCATAATCTGTGACGTTGACTGTAATAATTTGGCATAACTTCTAGCTTGTGAATTTTTGGTTGAATGAAGTGATTACTATGGTGAATAAGCGTGTATTTGTGCCCGGTTTGCTCAGCAGGTAGAGCGATGGTGTGGTAAACCAGAGATCCCCGGTTCGATTCCGGGCTGGTGCACACCTTTCTCACCCTGTGACATTTAGCGCCCAACGTAGTTGCGGGAAGTAACTCTGCAGAATACTCCCGCATCGTCCGTACCGAGAGTTTATAATGGTGCTCTCCGTAGGCTTCCCCTGCAAAGTACCAAATCACATCTGATTTGCACTTCAACTGTTAATTGCGACATATTTTCTGTATTTTTCAATTGAAAGAAATGTCAGTATTATACTTATTCATTTCTGTGTAATAAGTACAGAAAAATATGTCACAATTAACAGCTAAAGCGCGAATGAGATCCGATCCGGTACTCTGCAGGAAAAACCTATGGAGCACCGGAACTCTGGGTACGGACGATAATTGAGTATTCAGTTGCCCAACAAAGGACCGCGACTGATAAATACTCCCAAATTGTACCCAAACATATGGAATTTGGAGACAAAAATTAAACATAGAATTTGAGGACGAATTTCAATTTGGCGGAGAATAATGTCGCAGTACGCAACTGACCATGGGGATGAAGTGTGTATGATCTGTGCCTTGTTAGCTTGCTCGGTAGAGCCATGGGCATGGTACGGTAAACATGAGGTCCCTGGTTCGATTCTGGCCGTTATTTATCTTTCTCACTCTGTGACACAAGTAAACCGTTTTATTTTAAGAAATGGCTATCACCGGAATAAATATTATCTTCACAAAATTTGATTCGGGCCAATAGAAATCAACAGTCCAGAACAGAACGTTTGCAGTAATATAAATCTAATTCCAAAAAAAATAAATAATTTTTATATATGATCAGGTTTGGAAAATTAAAATATGCTTTTAAAATTATTATCAATATGTTCACCATGTTATTATGGTTAATATGCAATTCACAGTCTCCTTGCAGCTTGAAATTGAAAGACATTATGAAAAGTTGTGTTGATCTCAGAAATTGTCATGTCGACTATAGGATCGCGTCGAAATAATGTCAACATAATAGGAAAACGTAATTTGATACCGACGAAAACGTAAACAAAACACAAAATTGATGCTTTGTTTTGCTATATTATACCGTAGACCACACATTATCATTTGCTTTTATATGAAAATAAATATATTGTCAGCATGGTGGTGTCTATTAATTTGTTCTTGATATTCGGAACGGCAGTGAGTGAGTGACGACATTTTGTTTTGTCCAAGAAATTGTCAAGGTCAATGTTTCACTGTTTGTCTCGCAATAACCTGCCGATTTATATTTGCGGACCAAAAAAACCGATCACAAATACCGCTGACTTTCTAGTCACTTTGAATTAGATAGATGGGATAAAATTTTGGATTGGAACACGGATACGTTTGTCAACTATTTCGATTTTATTGCCGCATTGGTTAAGCAGAGCTGGTTTTACCGCAGAGCGCAGCGTAAAGCAGTCATTCTTTCGCAGTTTACAGACAAAAAGGAGCGTAAATTGCAATCAAAAGCAGAGCGCAGCGCTAACTGCGCTATAAGTATTGCAATTCCGCAACCAACTCTTTGGACCGCAGTCACATGATTGCAGTCCGATTGCGGTCCAATTGCAATTAATGGGAACGCGAATTGCAATCCTGCGCTCCAGGAATTGCAATTCGCCTGATAAGAGAACCGCAGGCCACTCTGTACACATGTGCTTGTCGACAAGCGTCCATTTCTAGTTCATCTTTAACACCAGTATAATGTGTACACTGTGTCAGGAAATGTAGCTCGTTTTCTACTTGTCCGCTATCACATATTTTGCAAAGACGTTCATTTGGTGACCCGCCCACATACCGTCCAGTTTCAATTCTAAGCAGAAGTATGCCACATCTAAACTGAGACAGGAGAGATCGTTCATTGCGTTTTAGATTTAGCTGGATGTATGTTTCAGTACCATACTCATGTTTAAATGTGGCATACGTTCGCAACTTTGGTACCGTCTGTATTTTATTCGGCCATTCATTCGCATAGGCATTGAGCAACTCGGACTGTGCTAACTGTAGATTATACGCTTGTTTGTTCACAAATACGTCCTGAATGCCTAATTTCAAACATATATGTTTGATTTCCGATGACCAGTTGTTTTTACACTTTTGGTAGTCCCAGAGAAAAACATTTTTACATAGTCTAGTATCATCCATTTTGGTGAGTCTGTTCCAGTACCGCAGCATATTTGACCACCGCCGTTCTCGAGGTGGTAGCCAGCCAATATCACCGTTGATGGCCAACTTTGATGTAAATCTGTGAACGCCGAGGAAATACCGAATCGTTCTGTTTTGGACAGCGTCGATGGAGTTGTAGTCACGGAAGCCCCACACAGAGGAATTATAATCCAAAATAGGAATCACACAGGAGTTATACAACTTTTCATATGTTTTAAATCCACATTCTTTCATGCTGTGTATTTTCGATATGATTGACCCCAACGCTCGACCACCTCCCTTGGACAGATTTTCCACATTAGGTGTAAAGTCTTCTTCTTTTTTCATGAAATATAACACCGAGATATATATACTGTGAAACTGTATATCTAAGTAGTTATTTCCCACCTTAAAACGTATGTCACTGCGAATTTGCCGTCCTGACCGAAAGTGTACAACTTTAGATTTGTCGATATTAATAAATACTCTCCACCGTTTACACCAGTTATGTATCGTGTCAAGCATACATTGTAGATCTGCTTCATTTTGTGCGACAATAACGATATCATCGGCATATAGCAGAAGAGAAACCTTGGAGTCGCCGACATCCATGCCGAGCCCTAATTGGCGGATTTCGCATACCAAGTCATCGATGAAAACGGAAAATAGTGTCGGCGAACATTCATCTCCCTGCTTGACACAGTCATGACATAACAAACCAGTCTATTATTTTTTGATTCACTCTAACACAGGCCGATGTTTCTTCGTACAAGCTTTTCACCGAATTGTACAATTTCCCGTCTATATCATTCACTAGCAATTTGTACAGTAAAATATTTCTATCAACGAAGTCAAACGCCTTCCTAAGGTCAATAAATGCTGCAGACATTATTATTGTTACAAATTAGGCTATTTAGAGTAAACATGTGATCCTCTCATGAGCGCTTCGCTCTAAATCCGTTTTGTTCATCGGATAATTTGTCTGTTTGTTCCAAATACACAGTGAGTCGATTGTTAATGAATGCACTGTACAGTTTTGCTATACATGGCTGTAGACTGATACCTCTGTAATTTAAAGGGACTCGTTTGTCGGAACACGGGTCTTTCACAATGGGGAATATTACGGATTTCCGCCACACAGAGGGTATAATGCTTGCGTCAAATATTAACTGAAACAGTACTTTGATGATATGAACCACTGGCTCGAATTGTAATAAGTCATACGGAATATTGTCAATTCCCACAGATTTTGCCTTCTTTGCGTTCATAATGATTTTACGTATTTCACATGTCGCAATATCCCCATTCAGAACATTATTTGATTCATACAGAGGGTCTAACATACGGTCTTCGAGTAATTGTTTATGAGACAGTACATTGCGTTGAAATTCGCTGTCAAAATCTGCATTTGTGTCACTCGTGTACAGGTTTTCAAAGTCGTGTGTCCATTTTTCCAGGACAATATTTTCATCAGTGAAAATATCTCCATTTTCGGTCGTAATCTCCACTGGTATTTGATTGTTTTTGCGTGGCCCTAGATGCTTTATTTTATCCCAAAAGTCCCGCGGGTTATCTGTAGACTTTTCTTCGATGTCCAGACACATTTGTAGTCTATGTGCTCGTTCGTTCTGTCTTAATTTCCTGTCAAAACACTTTTGAGCCACAAGGAAGTCTCGTCGTAAGCGTGATCTTGAAGACGCCGTACCTTTATGTTTGATGAATGCCCGCTCTTTGGAATGCATGTTGCTCCAGAGTTCTGTTAATTCGTCGTTCCAGAAAGGTTTAGATGATCTAAAACGTTTAGCCGTCCGCTTACTGGTGTCAAAAATAGGAATTGTATTGTTCATTTCCTTTACGATGACGTCACACAAATTTGAGTAAACATTATCCACATGCTGCTGTGTTTCTCTACATAACTCGATATTGTTAATCACATTCCGTAATGCTGTTTTTGTCAGATCCGATGACATAAAATCAGCCGGTATAGCGTTCAGTTTAAATCGTTTCGGTTGTTGGTGAGCACTATGCGAGACAGAAGTACAAGGGACCTGGTACATGTACTAATGACGTTAACACTGTTACATTGCCCGAGCACATCATGTGGTACACAGATATAGTCAACGACTGAAGTTCCACGGGGTGATATGAATGTGAAATTGTCATTTTCTGGGTCTAATCTGCCATTTAAAACACACATCTTTGCTACATTCAGAAACTCCAGGAATGAATGCCCGTGCTGCTGATTTACAGTTTTGTCTATAGATATTCGAGGAGCCATGTCATCAAAATCCGACACATCGTTAAGTGACCCGATTCTCGCATTGAAATCACCACACAAGAACATTGCATCACAGTCATAATGTAGGTATATTTCCGTCAGTAAGTGCGCATAAAAACCTTGTGCGTCATGCCCCCATACCGAGTTTTCTGGCGGCAAATAACACGAAAACACTATAAATGTGCAGTCCGCATAGTTCGATGTAAACTTGACACCAAGTATACCATCATATGATTTGGCAATAGTTTCACAGACATATTCATCTATTATCCATTTCTTTATAAACAGACCAACACCACCCGACGCTTTTGGAGCGTTCCTACGTATTCTGCTTCTATTTAGACCCTTCCATACATAACCGTTAATTTCTAGATTTTCCTGTTCTTTCAGATGTGTTTCATTAATATAATATATATAATATATGTCCGCATTTATTTCATTAACAATGGCTGTCCTCAGACTCGCATTCGTACTAGTCCAACCGCAAACATTAAGGTGACATAGTTTGACATTAGACCGGGGTACATCCTATTAGTCCGGCCGTTTTGAATAACATAGTTTTTTTTATTGGTGATTTTATATGTCTAGACCATCCACATTTAGAATCCGAGTGATACCACGCTGGCATCCTTGAGAAATTTGAGATATTTGCATAAATCCACGATGGCCGCCAAATTTCAATATCATTCAATATATTTGCACTTACATGGCATATTTACGAATGTTCAAACTTTGTAAAGCGGTTATTGGGCACAACTAATTGTTTGGGAAATTTTATGATGTAAATGACATATTGACTCATTTGCATAAATCCAAGATGGCCACCAAATTTCAATATTATTCTATATATTTGCACTTACATGGCATATTTACGAATGTTCAAACTTTGTAACGCGGTTATTTTGCAAAAGTAATCGTTTGGGTACTTTTATGATGTAAATGACATATGGACTCATGTGCATAAATCCAAGATGGCCGCCAATTATATTTATTTCGCAATATATTTGTAAATGTAATACAATATGGCTTTGTAAGAAAACGTGATACGGTCACGGCAACGTATTCACCAAGGCATGTGCGTCGATATACCCAACACTACCATATATATATGTTCCCCAAATGATAGTAAGACTTTTACAGGAACAACAGCAGACATAAATGAGAAAACAACGGAAGTGCCACAGAACACAAAATTAATACCAACATGATTTCTATGAAATATACGCGAACTACATCAGACCACCACAGTGGCCACAGCTGAATGTTTATAATCCAGCGACAGGGCGATGCCTACAGATGGCTATTGCAATCCCTCATTGATATGCTGGTGGTGTATCGTCTTGTATCTTAGTTCCATTCTGTGGGGCTTTACTTCTAAATATTGCAATTTTAGTTCATATTTTCTTCATGAGCACATTAGAGTGCTACATATAGTCGTATGTTAGTTGAGCGTTGTTCAATGATCCTTTAAACCTACATTACACGGGCAATAGTGTGTTCGATGTGAACGACCGTCTTGTGGCTCCTTCATTCAACTTCTATGTCGACAGCCGACTCCGCCGAACGAGTGAGAACATTACAGCAGTTGGTTGCACGACATGCACAGAATATAATGCATGCAAGCTTAGATTTGCTACATCGACATTTCATAGTGTTGCACGGGGTGTCTGTTGCACACGAGCACTTGATGAGCTGCAAAATATCTACAGGCGAAACATCTACATTGCTGGGTACAACGGTAGGTGAAAGGGATTTGATTTGATCATATTTCATCCAACCATACCGAACAGGATCAAGCTGGATAGGCTGCAATACCAATGCCTCTTTCCATACATGCGCCTGCAAATGTGCCATTCTTACATTTTCAACAAAGGCTTCAGTGGTTGGAGGGAGAGAACTAAGTTTCGGAGTGGATGCTGTTCCAGTACCAGTGCAGACATTGTGACACAGTTCGGTTGTCCATAGCATACTACAATGAATGCACTTGCTTGTTTGATGACCTGTGTCTTTCCGGCATCTATGTCACCCAACAGGGAGAGTGAGTATCCAGTCCGTAGTGTCTTCAATGCCTTGTCTTTGCCGATACCAAAATAGGACGCAACTGTGTCACATCCCAATAGTGCGTCAGCAGCTATACGTCGTGGTAATATGTCTTTATGCTTAGCTACGGTTGTCCGGATGTCTACAACAGCTCTGTCACGTACTGGATATTTTATCAGGAATGGAGATACAGTAGTAACTCAAACACGTCTGTGTCATCACACAAGACCGATACGCCAGTGTTATCCTTGGCAGCCATAATCGATTGCTGAACAACAATGGTGTCGGCTTCCTCGTGAGACGTCTTCATTTCGTGTCACAAGTGCATAACACCACACCGCAGTCACTTATGTCAAATGGTGTGGCATCCTGCCCAGTGACAACGAGTCTGTGATTCTGTGTGTGAGCCTTGGGGAATTCCACATCGTTCCTGAGGTCTATACAGATGATATTTATCAGCTGAATCTTGTTTGCGGTGACCAGAAGCACAACCTTTTGCGACACAAGTTCGGTATTAAGAGTCAGCTGATGCACTCTACTTGCTTCCTTTCCAGCTCGTGCTTTTCGTGTTACAGACTTTGTACTGTATTCACGATAACTATCAAACACGAGATAAACATCACCTGTGTCCAACATTGTACCTATGTGTTTCTTGAAACTAGCTATAAAGTCACTAACTTTGCCGTTTGCTGTGCAGTGTGGTATCCACAGTAAAGCACATCCATCGATCACAGTGCAAGAAATATACTCGGTAGCAGGCCGTCCTGAGATGTCTACTTGAAGCTGTTTTTTCAAGGTTGACTTTGATGTGGCTATTCGCAGATCCCCAGCATATGTGAACATTGATGTTGCCACAGGTGCCAACTCATATGACAACACATGCTCCAAGTCAACTTCCCTTGAACTGGCTTGAAGGCCCATGATTCACTGGTATATGACGTTCGTATCAATGACATTGGTCTCGCCAACTTTTACATGTTTCTTTGTAATTGACATTGTTTCAGCTTTCTTGGAAATTGTGTTGTGGGACCCTGCAGGCCAACTTATTTCGAACTCATTCATCTGAATGAATGTTTTTATTAGCACAAATGACATAGTTTATATTTTTTATTTTTTATATTATTTATTTCTCAGAATATGTTACATTCATACAAGTATACAATTACAATATTACATGAGAAAACAATTGTGTTTTTTTTAGTATAGATAGAAAGAAGTTGAAAATAATAGAATGGGAAGAAGGTGTTAAGCTGAGTTCCAGCTAGGAAGCGAAAGACATTAAGAGAATAGTTTTTCCAGCCTGTAACATTCATGTTCGATGTAAGCACGTGCATGCACGTGTAAAACAAAAATAAAACACTTGCAATTTCATAATACAACTTATGTTTTCGTTTGTATGCCATATATAAGACGATACCTATGCATACAACAAGTACCCCTTGCGGTACAAAACAGTCATTTTCAGCAACATAACACAGCATGTAGTGAAGTGTAACTAGTTTTCGATTTAGTCCATATTGAATGATGCTCGGTCTGATCGTGTAATATTATAAATCAAAATCCCTCCATTTATTTTGATGTATCTCCATTTTTCCTTTCCTTTGCGCTATATCTTCTACCGTAATACTATGTTTTAAGTACGATAAAAAATTGTCGAAACGTAGATTAGACTTATTATATTTACATTTGAATATATAATATTTTGCTACGATTATGATATATTGTAATTGCTTTTCATGCGCTACCGTTTCGATTATTCCAAATGAAGTAGTATACAAATTGATGTTCACTGTAATGCCCTTTTGTATTAAAAAGTTAGTCCTTTGTGACCAAAAATGTTGTATTACTGTACATTCCCAAAACAAATGATTGAATGTTTCTATGTTCATGTTACAAAAATCACATATACTAGACTCTACTATATTACACCTGGCCATCAGTTTGTTGGTACCTATGATTCTCATCAAATATTTGTATTGAAAGGTTCTAAGTCTTGTATCTATGGTGCTCCGTATGGTAATAGAGTATATTGTTTTCCAATTCAGGATTTGATCTGGAAATATATTCGCCCATTTTTGTTCTGATTTTATGTTCTCACTCATCTGCTGGCTGCCAATTGCGCGCCATGGACATTCACCGACGATGGCGCAATGCACTCACTGACAATATTAACAACATTGAGTGGTTCAATACAAAGTTCCAGCTTTTTCCGAAGCCCCAACCTGTCCTGTTTATATGACGCAATCCTTGCATTCATGTCCTCCACTGAGTGCCCATGTCTTAAGGGTCTGTGGTTTTAATGTTATTCCAATGATCCAATCTTTCCCATGTCCGTATCGCATGAACGTTGTTTCTATAAACATATCGCTCAATATCCCGTTCCATGCGCCCTGGATGTGGCGCATCACATGTTCACCATTCATAAAGCGGTCTAACACTGCCCTTGGCAATGCTGTCATTGCCTGCAGGTAATAGAGGTCATAACGAGAATAAGTTATATGCCTCGCTGCGAAGAAGTATGGGATCATCTGTCTAACAATGTCCAAATTCAGTGGCCAGTCACCTTCCCTCTTAGCTCTTACGTACATTAGAGTCAGTAAGACTGGTTTGATCATGTTAACCCAAAGCTTTGTTGTCTCACTCAACAGACTACGCCATTCCAGTTCTTCTAACAGGTCGGTGGTAGAAGACATTGGTGGATGCTGCAGAACGATATCCCTAAGTAGTATTTCGGCAACTAATCGCAACGCTCGGACATTTTGGGGAAATTTCTTGCCTGTTAACATTTTCCCAACTCCACCAAACACTGACCCTAGTACTTCTGTCAATCCTGTCTCTGTCATCAAAGTTCCTACAGACCCAATAAAGCTCATTAGCAAGTGCATGCCGCCAAGCCGGAAAACAATGTTAGAGAATCGGTCAGGGTATACCCACATGATTTCAAGGACAACACATTAAAGCTGTTGGTCACATGTGAAGACTGTGAACGTCTGTCTTGTTTGAGCCGTCATCCTCTGTGCCTCTGCCAAGGCTGTCATATTGTGTCGGGATCCGCAGGTGGCATATCTATGAGTTGCTGGTAAGCCGCTTTCGTTGCTGGCTTCAGTGTGTGATCTTGTTCCCGTGATACCCGAGTGTTGTAGCCATTGAACTCAGGACATTTATTATCGGAATGTATGTCTTTAAGAAACGTGAGGTCCAACTCAGTTGCCCTCTTTCGCGATACAGCAGCTTGTGCAAACACCTTCAGTGGTAGAACTGTCTTCTTCGCAACTGCTTTTGGCATTTCTGGTTTCTTTCCGCCTTTATACCGTTCAATGTTGACATTGTGAGCTATTTCATTCGCCACTTCAGACTTGGATATGCGAGGAAATTTTCCATTTAACAGTTCCCTATCTTCATGTACTGTCGCCGGTTGTGTTACTAGAAGCGCAAGTGAATGGGTAGACAGTTTGCCATTTTGAGAGGAATATCAGCATCGAAGTTGTCAACTACCACCTGTACCAAACCTTCATTTGTATCATGAATGCCGGCCAGTCCGTGGATTTTTTTGCGCTACTGCAGTTGTCTTTTTGAAGCGCCGTATTTCGTCGTAAGAGCCCGTTACTTGGAACTTATTCAGTTGTTTCACAAATGACTTGGAATCTCTCACCAGAATTCCGAGAGCAGTCTGCAAATTAGTCGACTGATTAAGCAACACGTTGGTAACTATATTACCAATAAGTAATGCAGGCAGAGTGGTACACAACTTTGGAGATATGGCTGCGAGCAAGTTTTGGAACGTGTTGCTCACAGACTCCTCCGCTATATGTTTGTCTATCCGGGTATTGTAGTTCTTTTCCAATGATAGATCTTTTGTGTCCTTGGTAACTCCTTTACTGATTTTCGAAATCGCCAAATCGATGTAATCGTCTTCATCGGGTACAAGAGTTAGAAGAGTAACGGCCTTAGTCTTAAACATTACCTTGCTCGCCACACCTGGAGATGCCAGAGTTAATATGTCATCACCGAAACGAGCAGACAATTGGAACAACAAGAGGCGTTTAGACAATACGACCACCTTTGTCTGTGTATGCTTCAAACAGCTCTACTGAGTTCCAAACGCGACTCAAATCAGACTTGACATCTTCAACTAGAGATTCAAATGCCGGGTCAATTGGACCGGCCTCTGTCTTTTGCGTTTGCCTAACAGCACTCGACATGTAATTCAGTTTACAGTATTTGTGGTAGCGTGAATCGGCGGCATAGAGATCAATGATGGCACCATCCAGGCGAAGGCGCACTTCTAACGCCCATTCATCTCGGGGACCACGCTCGTTACATTTAATTAGTATTGCATCCCTAAGTGATTGGTCACTTTGTCCTTTCTCTACTTGCCAAACTAGGTAAGCCGGTCTCCATCGCTTTGGATTTTTGGGGTCTTTTTTTAAATTACATTGATTGCCACAGAACACACAATGCTGTTGAAAGACGAATGGACGTTCCACTGATCGTCTTAGATATTTCGGTTTGGATGGAGACTCTGTTGTCATGGTGGCTTTCCATTTACGCTTCCTGTGGGGCGATGACGTATATGTTGACACACAACTACGGTGACACTGTACTGTACAGACGTCATCATTCTCCAGCAGTTGCTCAAGACCCACATGAACACCATCATCGTAATCTTTGCTGCAACGAATTATCGTTTTCACCCTATCGGGTCCGGCGGTGGAGAACGACTCTTTCTTGTTTCTACATTGAAACGTATTCTCAAACAAGCAACCTTCCATTATGCTCATTATAGTTGTATCTGTACTGTTATATATAATATATTTAATAGTCTAAAACGCAAATTAGTGATTAATATCAGAATTACAAACGTGCTTCACTCTAGTGGCGGGAAGCAACTGTAATGTGCAACGACGTCTGTAATTTGACAATGCACATCTAACAACGCTATGCTTTTTTTTCAGGAAATTTTGCCGATACGCAACTGTAGCGTTGCATTAACGATTATTGCCAATTTCAGAAAATCTACACCAGCTGTATATATCGAGAAATACAAGCAGCCATCATGTTTCTGGAGGTGTTCAATGATTGTATAATGGTAAAGGACGGTGTCCAAAAGCAGAATACTGTATGTTTATATGTATTTGCGCACCAGCTCTGCAATACGAAAGGCAATATATAGTACATTTTTGCTACCTGAGAACAATTAGGTGGCCAAATTTTGAGATTCAGCGGCCATCTTGGATTTCCTGAAAACACAAAATTATCTATTTACAATATAAATGTATCTAAATTTCGTATTGTGTAAAATACACATAGCTAGCAGTTTTAAATACATACATGTATCATATAGTGGTGAATATGTGAAATAATATTGATATTTGGTGGTCATTATGGATGTATGCAAATATCTCAAATTGCTCAAGGATGCCAGCGTGGCATCACTCGGATTCTAAATGTGAATGGTCTGGACATGTAAAATCGCCAATAAAAAAAACTGTGTCATTCAAAACAAGGTTCAGCTCAAAACCTCATTCTGACGGCCGGAATATATCCAGAGTTCTCCGCATCAATATCAGTATTACCAGTGGTACTTGTGGTACTTTGCTTTTTCAGTATACGCCCGTTTCCCGAGATTCTATACATGTTGCTCTGAGGGAGTTCACCTAGTAACGTGCCGGCATTTAGCTCTAATAACCGTTCAACATGCGATGTTGCGCTCAGAATGTAAACTGATTTAAAGTGGTCACTGTCCCGCAGTTTAGACTTATTACGCAGTATCAACACTTTCTGTTCACTTGATTCGAGGCTAATTTTCACCCAATCCGGCTTATTATGAAAGCGCGATTTCAGTCGTGCTGTGGCTACAATCTCCACGTTGGACGATACGTCATCATGGATAGCCGCTATCAGGTCACGTGCTTTCCTCAATAGATCTTCATTTCCTGCGTACGGTAAATTCTTGACAATAATTGTCACGTCGTTATTGTATAGCGGATATACATAACTATGTCCAGCACCACGTGACATATCGCTATGATGACCATCTGCGCCCTGGGTAATAGTCACAGGCCGCGTAATACTTTCTATCTCACCAAGACGTGTATTAAGGGCCTGAACAGAGTTCACCAAGTCATCAATGCGTCTCGTTTCCAGGCCAAGGTCAAGGTCAATCTCGTTTTTCAAAGAATGCATTTTATCATCAATTGTAGATAACACATCTTTACGCAATTTGTCAATTTTAGATTCAAACATACGTTTAAGACTGACCTGGCCATCTTTTATTTCGCTTACGCTGGTCACCAAACAAGCAAGCTGAGTTTTTAGTTCGTCACCTCCAAAGTCAGGGGCCGCCATCTTGGATTGTTTATATTCAGGACGCGGGGTATCACCGTCAGAGTTCTTTTGTCTTTTATCGGCCCTTTTGGGTTTATCCGACATATCATGGAATATACACTTCACTCACATATGTATACACATCTTATATCACATCAATTCCAAAAAGAATTCCGGGAATATACTTTAATTCCATTTCTTTTACTCAGAATCACAAACACGTGACACTACATGCGATCTATTTATATCTGATATATGCAGTCGTTAGTATATGAAATAATGCATTACTGGAAAAATAAATGATTACTCCCTCAAAGTATACTTTGCTAGATAAGTATATTTTGCGATCTTGATGAAATCTGCTACAGAAGCTAGACTAGTCACAGACTCCAAAATCCCTATTCTCTAGCAGCAGCTGCATATAAACAATTCATGTCTACATCACAGGTTTATGTACATTGGTGGAGGTTTTCCTGCTACATACACTGTATACGGACGGTACGGGAGTAAATTGCAATATTTACTGTTCGCAAGTAGGTCTATACATTATCAGGCTACACGAGTGTGCTAGAACATCAGCAGCTACACTAGTCATAGATTCCAAAATCCCCATTTTCCTAGCCGAAGCTGCAAATAAACAATGCATTCCTACGTCACAGGTATATGTACGTTCGTGGCGGTTTTCGTGATACATATACTGGATCTGGCTAGTTGCGAATAGTAACTCTTGCAATGTACCAGCCAGTCTGGCTACTGACGGTACGGGAATAGATTGCAATATGTACTGTTTGCAAGTAGGTCTAGGCATTATCAGGCTATACGAGTGTGCTAGAAGATCTACAGAAGAGCTACACTAGTTACAAGTTCCCAAATCCCCATTTTCCTGGCCACAGCCACATACACACTACATGCATACGTTAAAGGTGTAGGTACAGTAATGGCATCGACACCACGGAAGTGGGCGACGCCTTGGACTGGATCAAACACGACAAACGAAATAAATTACAGTGACATACATCTAAATGCAACTCATTTGTCGTCCCCAGCGTGTCCGATTGACATATGTTCAAATGTATTTAGTCACTCCATGAACTATATTCGTCATATTAATTATATACAGTCGAACCTCTCAAAACCTGACACCCTGTGAGGTCCCCATGGTGTCCGGTTGAGAGAGGTTCCACTGTATTGAGTGAATCCGTGACTATTTTTCTTCCTTTTAAATCATGAACATACACTAAAATGATATAAAGTGGAACCTCTCTAAACCGAACAGGGTGACCGGTTTAGAAAGGTTTCACTGGACTATGATCCCTCTAAGATATATTTGTGTGCTTTGCAATGATGAACACAAAATGGCATCAGATATAAATGTCAGTGAAGCCAATCAAATTTCGCAAACAAATTTATTATCTGTGTCCAGTTCAGAGAGGTTCCACGGTAAACTACAATGAAACCAAAGGTACTACTGTAGTCATATGTTACAGGTTTAGGAACACTATTGACCACGTTCGTGCTACAGATACCTGGCCTGGGTACCATGGAAGTTGGCGAAGCCCTGGAGTGGGTCTTCATCGTCCTCTTCCCGAACTTCAACCTCGGCCATGCGATCATGGAGATCTACTCGAACTACAACAGTCTAAGCAAATGTGAATCCCTCGGCTACCTGACCAACTGTGCGAAGTACGAGTTCCCGTGCTGTTTTCCAGGTGTGTTTTAAAAACGTGTAAATATATATCAGCAACTGATTGTGTAACATTCTATCCTCCATCAGGTGTAGGCAGGCGCGGATACAGGGGGTGGGGGGGTCCAATGGGGTCCGGACCCCCCCCCCCCCCACTGCTCCCAGCAAAACAAAACACAAATCTGCAATACTCGAATAGTTGGATGACTTTTTTCGTGGCCTATGTGTCAGGAAATTGCATTTGCGGCGATCTGGCATTTAAACATTTCATGGGGGAGGACCCCCAGACCCCCCGACTTTACGATGCGCCGATTACAGACCCCGCTGCAATCATTTCTGTATCCGCACCTGTGTTTTTATGGGAATGACAGTTGACATCTTAAAATGCACCTGAATGATTGACAGCCTGATGAAAGGAGGTGTCGATAGTTTACCACTGTAATTAAGCCATACATGTATATATAACGGTTGACGAGAACCAGTTCGTCCATCTGTTTACCTTCTGACGCATTTTACCCTGGCACCTTCCCAAATTAGGGGGGTGTTAATGATTGTATCATTCTACTTCAATCGCATTGCATGATATTCTTGATGCTATCTAGTGCCTCATATACTATGTGTTGCTGATGGCGTATTTAGATGGCGCTCATCATCAGTAGGAGGAGCTTGACCAAGGGTATAAAAGGCTGGTTCATTTTGACAGCCGGGCACAACGCCAAGTAAGAAATTATATTGTTAATTAAATTCCAGCAACATTACAAATATGATAAAATCGGACCCTTTAATTTAAGTGGGAGCTTGCGCACTTACATGTATGCAGCCTGACTGTATTCGGTTGCATATACCTCAAATGTATTGTCTAACTATAAACCTTTAGAATAAGATCACATGTGTTTTATTGGTGTCCGGTTTAGAGGGGTTCCACTGTACATGTAATATAGTAATCATTATACGGTTCGACATTGTCCAGCCGTGGGTAAAAGTTTTCCGTGGCACGAGGGAACTGTTTGAAACCCAAGGCCATAGGCGTCATAAATATCATGAAATTTGAGCATTTATGCAGTACTTTCGGTACTTTGATAAGATGCTCCATTCAAACAGCTGATTTACACATACATATTCCGGGACCTCAGTACACGTCTCGTGATGCAGCCGTATCAACTTCAAAATTTCGGTGCGACCGTTGTGACTGGTCTGGTGAGTAATGATGCGTTCTAGTAACGTCATGAGCCACGTGCATTACGTAGGTTTTGGCTTGGCCCCGGAATGAGCATGTTCAACAGTCATAGTCAAACAGCACGCTCTGTACGTTTGAACACGGCTGTGAGCGGTGTCGAACAACGGCAGTCATGTAACGGTATATGTTCCAGACCACTGCGGAGGGTCCTCGTGTAGCTACTTCTACGAAAACTACTTACATTGGAAGTCCCCAGGTATAGGACGTCAGGCGCTCTTCCTCACCATACAGGGGTTCGTATCGTTCTTGCTCCTCTTCCTCATTGAGATGGGTTTCCTACAGCGACTCGTGAATCTCGCCACGAAGTGCTGCTCTAACACGCAGATTGCGGCGGACCTAGTGAACGATACGGAGGTTAGAGTCAACGACGATAATGATGTAGTCGAGGAGAAAACGAGGATCGAACACACCCTTATAGATAATCTTACACAATCGGAGTCGATCGTTCTTAAGGTATATGGATTGGTCTTGGTTGTGAAATGATCTGGTCACTGATTGTTTGGTCTCTGGAAGCACAGTGTTTTGCCGCATTTAAGTGCACATTGTGGTCCTCTCGCCAATACATGTAACTATTAACTTTATTCATTAAATGTTCCAATAAGTAAACCAGGCGTCGCACTCTGTTGTCAGACATTCACGTGACGCGCTTCATATTCAGACGTGTGCATGTGCGCTTCGGTGTCAAACTGCAAATAACGTAGTGTAGTATCGCAATTCGAAAGCACGTTTTGGGGTTGGACTCCATTCAAACAGACATGTGCGTGCGAAGGGACGGGGTAAACAATAATATAGTTATAGTTCACATATTCCATGTTAATAAACTTATCTCGCTGCGCTTGCTCGAAATGAATTTATAAAAAAAACCAATACATGAACTATAACTAATATGTAAATAGCCGCTACTTGTATGACGGGCTTTTCCAATGGCACTTCAATCTTTAGTATAACTTGTATAACTTCGTACGACTAAAATGTTCGTAAGTGCAACATTAAGATCGTCTGTAAACTTTAATTGATTGATTTACGTTTATTGAACATTAAATAAATGTAAAGCCAGTAATTGTTTACAAGAAAACATTGATAATGTGAAATTTGCAGAAGATCATAAGTTTGCACTTACGAACAGTTTAGTCGTACAACGTTTAGTTTAGTGAAACGGCCCCCAGGTAGATCTAGTATTCATTGTACAGTACTATTTGTAAATCTGTCATTTCTTCTGAGTACATAACTCATACTTCCATTTCATGCTTGAAACAAAATTGTCGAAATCAGCCAATGAATCTGCTTGATCTGAACACTATCTTATAACTTTCTAAGCGCGGTCTCAAACGTAGAAAGTTACAATTCATGGTCCAGGTACGGGGCGCCAAGTGGAACATGGCTCAATTTTGTCAACAAAATTCATTTTTGTGCCACAAAATTCAATTCTGTGTCACAAAATTCATTTTTGTGCCACAAAACTCAATACTGTGCCACAAAATTCACTTTTGTGCCACAAAATTCAATTCTGTGTAACAAAATTCAATTCTGTGTCACAAAATTCAATTTTGTGCCACATAATTCAATTCTGTGTCACAAAATTCAATTCTGTGTCACAAAATTCACTTTTGTGCCACAGAATTCAATTCTGTGTCACAAAATTCACTTTTGTGCCACAAAATTCAATTCTGTGTCACAAAATTCAATTCTGTGTCAAAACAGAATCTTCAATTCTGTTCACAAAAATTCATTTTGTGCCACAAAATTCAACTGTGCCACAAAATTCAATTCTGTGCACAAAATTCACTTTTGTGCACAAAATTCACTGTGTCACAAAAATTCAATTCTGTTCACAAAATTCTTCTGTGTTCAAAACACTCCACAGAATTCAATTCGTGTACAAAATTATGCCACAAAATTCAATTCTGTGTCACAAAATTCAATTCTGTCAATTCTGCACACGCATGTAGGAGAAGGACTACCATTGGTCAGAAACTGCACTGGAGAAATGGGTCACGGTCGCCGATCTACGCATTCAATGTCGATGATTCATTTCTCATTTTGCCGATGATTCATTTCTCATTCTGCCATTTTGCTTCAAAGATCTCCAAACAGTCAAACGTTGACAAACCCATTCGTATTTAAACTCATTTGCGTTATAAGTGTACACATAATTCATGTACATGTAGATCTCCCGCGAGTACTGACCTCATTTATTGTGTATCGTAATGTACATCTGCCCCAGTTAAATCAATAATACACGCGCTGTGACCTGTGTTCTGACTGCTGTCTGTGTTTATAAATAGAATGTGTGAATTGGGCCATTTGAGGAAACCATTTGTAGTATTTGTGTAGATACCATGGATACTAAGATGGTGTATACTATAAATAATGCATGCAGACACATAGTTGCGAACACGTAACTTCACAACTAGTAGACACAGATCCAGTACCATTTGTTTCACAAGGTTAGATCTACTGTTAGAATACGACGTCATCTAATGTCATTTTCGAGCATAAAACGTTACCTGATAAATAGAATACCAGGCTAATGTATTTTAATATCAAGTTTATCAGGCTCGGCTCGGAAACGGTAGGAATTCCTCGGCAAGCCTCGGAATTCCTACGCGTTTCCTAGCCTTGCCTGATAAACTTGATATCAAAATACACTAGCCTGGTATTCTCTATATATGGGCATGCTCTCAGCTCTAGCTATGTCCCGGCTACTTTATGTTTGACCCTGTTTATATAATTGAGGGAAAATTCTGAATATTTTTCTTATTTCTCCTTCAAAGTATATATGCTTATATGGTGTGACCACTCATTTGTAATCATAATATAACCAAAATAACTGTCCATAAAGAAGCATAATATTGATATATTGGGTTATATTTTCGCATTGAAATATTTAAACCTGCAAGTGTACTCCACCATCTAGTAAAATGGACTAAGACCGATCTCAACCAATCAACGTAGAGATGACATAGACTATCCTACGCAAAATATTTTTTGTGGACAAAAATGAATTCTGTCCCACAAAACTGAATTTTCTTCACAAAACTCAATTCTGTCTTACAAAATTGAATCCTTTATAACAAAAATGAATTGTGTATACGAAACGTATGCAGAATTGAATTGTGTGACACAGAATTGAATTTTGTGACACAGAATTGAATTTTGTGACACAGAATTGACAGAATTGAATTTTGTGACACAGAATTGAATTTTGTTACACAGAATTGAATTTTGTGATTTTTAGTGTTACAAAACTCAATTGTGTACACATAATTAACCTGTCCTGCATGGCGCCCCGTACCAGGGGCCCGTTTCACTAATTGATAAACTTTTAGAAGATGTGTTCACATCTAATATGTAGGCTGAAAATAGTAGCACTAGTTAGCCACGTAAATTAAATAGTCAGTGCCTTCAATTCGTTATTTAGCAAATATGTCAGTTACCAATATGTTGAGGCCTAGCTGCGACACCGTTACACTGTTACGTCAGCGTCCGTCTGTCCATCCGTCCGTCCGTCCGTACCTCCATCCGTTTCAAAAATTCAAAAACTTAACTTTGGGGGAAATTTGTTATAATTTCTGTTTCCTGCACCAAACCTTTTGGTATTTCACACATGACTTTCTCTAATGATTTTCTATCATACTGTGACAAGTCCATGACGCTCAAACCCCCGCTAACCCCATGTCAAGGTCACAGTATTATTGCTTTCATAAACTTAACGTTGAGGAAGAGTTGTTATCATTTCCTTATAGTTTCCTTTCACATGCCTTTCGCTAATGTTTGTCTATCATGATGTGACAAATCCACGATGCTCAGCCCCCCTTAAACCCAAGGTCAGGGTCACAGTCTTAGTGCTTTTATAAACTTCACGCTGGCGTAAATTTGTTATAATTTCTGTTTCCTTTCACCCCCCTCCCCCTCTTGATATTTCACACATGCCTTTCTCTAATGATTTAACTAACATGCCATGCCAAATACACAACCCTCAGACTTTTGCTAACCCATAGGTCAAGGTCATAATCTTAGTGCTTTCACAAACTTAACATTGTTTCCTTTTACCACTCTTCTTGATATTTTTCACATCCCTTCCTCTAATGGTTCTCTATCATGCCCTGCCCAATCCATGACCCTCAGACCGCCGCTAACCCCAAGGTCAAGGTCACACAATATTAGCGCTTTCACAAGCTTAACATTGGCGTAAATTTATTTTATTTTGTGTTTCCTTTCACAATGCTTTTTGATATTCGTTAACCTAAAGCAGCAATAGGCGCGCTTCGTTGTCTTTTGTAGCCGATTTCACCAACGTTGCAAAGTATACTTATCTAGCAAAGTATACTTTGAGGGAGTAATCATTTATTTTTCCCGAAATGCATTATTTCATATAGAACTAACCATTTGATGATTCAAAGTTTGCAGAATTATTATACTGAATTTATTACATTATCACAGCCAAAATGGCTGTTGTAATGTAATAAATTCAGTATAATAAAAATGAATATATTTATCTTTAAATTGAAAATTTCTCACTCAAAGTATACTTTGCAATGTTGGTGAAATAGGCTACTGAAAACTCTCGTTTACTGGATATCCCATGCTTCTTTCTAATACTGGGGAACTACCTTTTCCTTCAGAATGTCAGTAAGATATACGGCAGAACGTATGCTGTACAGGACCTGTGCGTGGGTATTCCGACGCAGGAATGTTTTGGTCTACTGGGCCAGAATGGGGCGGGAAAGACGACCACATTCAAGATGATGACGGGAGACGTGCAATTGACTTCCGGTCATGCGTACCTCAGCTCCTTCTCCGTTAATTCTGACATAAAACAGGTTGGTCATACATGTACACTCACCCGGGCATGGAAGGTTCTGTGTGTCAATCAGGATTTTTTGAAACAATACCATAAAAACTAAAAATGTGTTTTCATCATGGTCCTTTGTAACGTGGTTTAATTGAAGATATATGACAATACTAGGACCGCTGGGTTGATTATAATTTCACCAATATAGGTACATAAATATAGGATTTTTTTCAAAAAGTCCTAAAAATTATTTTTCTGCGGTCCTAGTATCGTCATATATCTTCAATTAAACCACATTACACAGGGCCATGACGAAAACACGTCTTTACTTTTTATAATATTTTTTCAAAAACTCCTGATATTAATGCTCCTGTAAATATAAGATAACTAACTATGTACACTCACTGGTTGTGCACTCCGCGCCGACTTAAGATGTTTCACGTCGAAAACTGCACCGGTATCATGACGAGATACCACGCAGCTCTACTTAGAGCAGTCATTTAGGGTATTAATTATGGATCTGCTTAGGGCTATCGCGTGAACGCAATTTTCGTCTAGTAACCGGCGCAAATTTATTGCCGTTACGACACGAACATTCGTTCATATGTAGTATTTTATGCATGTACATGTATCTGAATGGGAATTCGCAGGAATCCGACGCCTTTTTCGACGTGAAACATTTACGCCGGCGCTGAGTACAGCACCAGTAACGCTGAAGTTACGTGGAACGAATATTGTCGTATGCTGCTATTTATATTTACATTTGTCTGTTTTCTCAGTTTGCCACAAGCTCTCGCGAGCAATATCGGGCAATTAGGTAACATAGCTAGTTATTTCCTTTTGAATTTATTTGTAGAAATCCGGTCCAAAATGTTGGTCCATATTGTTTGCGAATGTCGCAGGATTTGTTGTGTATGAAACATTATCAAGGTGTATGATCATGTGGTACTAACAACAACAACAAGTACTGACTCAAAGTACGTATTATTTTATAGTGTCCTTATTACATAACGGATTTTGATAAAATATGGCGCATCAAACGCTGCATTTGGTGGTCTCTGTATTTTCGCCAAACTTCTGTCGTTTTTGCAAAGAATCGATTTCCGTGTCGGAGACACGGAAATCGATTCTTCGCAAAAACGACATACACTACTGGATGCATGGGCCATTAAGTGACCATTAAATTATTTTGTTAAAATGCCATTAACAATTCCATTAAAAATTCCATTAAAAACTTCTTAATCATGTACACTTTAATGGCCACAAATATGCAACAATTTAATGGGCAGCCATGACAATCCCATTAAATTATAATGATCACACCCCTTAAATTTTTTTAATTTTTTAATGACCATTAAAAAAGATATTAATGACACTTTTAAAAAACACTTAATGGCCATTATTTTCAATATTATACCCCATGAAAAACATGTTAAATATGAACCCATTAAAAATAAATATTTACTTTTTAATGGCTTGATTTGGTTTAATGGGTATTAATCACCCATTAAAGTGTACATGATTAAGAGCCCATTAAAATATTTAATGACATTTACATGGGTGTGACCATTTAAAGAATTGCCATTTCAGGGTCCCATTAAATTGGGTTACATGCATAATTAATGGCCTATGGGCCCCATTAATCAAGATATGTGCCGATTTAATGGCCATTACTTTCAATGGCATAACCCATGAGAAACCCATGAAATGGTAGACCATTAAACATACTTCTTTTAATGGCCATTAATCACCCCTCAATATGTGCTGACTTAATGGCTATTATTTTTAATGGCATAACCCATGAAATGGTAACCATTAAACATACTTCTTTTAATGGCCATTAATCACCCCTCAAAATTAATGTATTTTTAAAGGAACATATAAAGGCCCCATTAAATCAGGTTACAGGCATAATTAATTGCTTGTCACATGTTGTTTTGTTTAATAGATTGAAAGGGGTTTTACATCTAATTAACTTCAGAGTCATATACAGGTCAACATGTTCAAATCCTGTACTTCACATGTCAGGCTGGGGTGGGGTATTATTATAAAATTATAAAATCAGCACTGAATTTACAATAACGAAAAGAATATTCAGCACTGGAATTACAAAACCCTACAATTGTAACAAAATATCTCCGCAGAGCGAGAAGTCCCGAATTTCCTGCCGAGGCTGGATTCTAAATGTTTGTTTGTTTGTTTGTTTGTTTGTTGGGGTTTAACGGCCTATCAACAGCTAAGGTCATTTAAGGCCGGGTCAATGGGTTTAGTACTAAATCCCATATATTACCTGTATAAGTACATGTACATGTTCAAGAACATATTACAAATCTATGTATGATTATGTGACCTTGACCTTGGGCATAGGAGCCCATCTCAACTGATGTTGTGAAATGCATCTTCAGAAATACCATCTTAGACACAGCCGCTTTAAAGGTTGTAGATTTGTTACAATATTTTGATGAAAAATTCCTGACAATAATGTACATGTATTAACATTTATCGACGCAAATTCTCGACAAGTCGACATACTGTGACCGTTTTTGCCATAGAACTTTTAATTGGTTCTGTTATATCGACATCTCAATATGATCTGAAAACGTATCACGTTATGATGACGTGTGAAAAGTTATACATGACATATCACATTATGTTGACATGTTGAAATAAATACATATGATACATGTAACAATGCATTATGTTGGCATGTCAAGAAAACTTTACACATTATGACAACAGCACATTATTTAAACATTCTGTGATCTGGCCAAAATAAAATATAGTTTGTTTCCCCTCCCGCTACCTACTCACTAAAATTATAAAAATTAAATACATTTTGGGTCGCTGGGTAGGAAAAATATTTTATTTCTGCAAAAGACAATTTGTACAAATTTCTTTTTTTTTCAGAAACAAAATATATTATATTTACTCACTTTTGGTACCACACTATTGCTTCAAGACAACGAAAAGACGTGCAAGACGCCCGTTATCTTCCACAAAATTAATTTTATCAATATTAGAAATAAAACAAATATTACGCCTGCCTACCTACCAAGTCCTTGAAGACCAGAGTCGTGGGAGGGGAAACTATTTGATTGTTGGTCTCATGTTATATTGACTTATCTCAACATGTCGATATAACGTGATATATATTATTATCACAACATGTCAACAAGATATTTTATCTCAACATGTTGTCATAACGCGATATTTAATCTTAACATGGCAACATTCCAAACCTTGGCTCGGCCCGTGTAACACAACAGCAAAAATGTGAAATCTGCGTAAAGCAACTATCCGTCTCACCTTGCGCAGCCCACTCAGTCTGATCAGACCCGACAGTTCCCGCCTATGGGTCATAAAGGTATAGAGTAATGAGTCTTACAACAGAATTTCTCCGGAAAGCTGAAAGTGTCGGCCCGGATTAGCCTGCACGGACTGAATCGGGTCGACCCGAAGGTGTGTCGCGCACAAGAATGACAACTCTTGCAAAGCTATTTTTTTAGTTATCTCCCTTTTTTGTTTCGCGCACTGATTGAGCATAACTCGACCACCCTTTGGAATATGTTCATGAAACTTCACACATGCATAGACCACGACCCGAAGGTGTGTCGTGCACAAGAATGACAACTCTTGCATAGCTATTTTTTTAGTTATCTCCTTTTTTTGTTTTTGCGCACTGATTTCCTGTCCTGAGCATAACTCGACCACCCTTTGGAATAGGTTCATGAAACTTCACACATGCATAGACCACGACCCGAAGGTGTGATCGCGCACAAGAATGACAACCCTTGCATAGCTAAATTTTGAGTTATCTCCCTTTTTTGTTTCGCGCACAATACAAACTGCATGAAGACCCGTTTTCTCGTGTGCTCTGTACACCTTACCTGTAGAGAGAACTTCTCCGGTTGAACAATAGTGACTGGGAGAACCATTCAGCTGTGCATGTGCTAGCATGTGCAAATGTCCAGACTGACCACTAACTGACCACTTACAGTTTACATTTCCGTAAACTGTGTTGAAAATATTGTGGCAATATGTGGACCTGTGCAGATATGATATGTAGATAAATATAGGATTATTAAAAAAGTCTGGGCTCCAGTAGCGAGCATTATTGTTTTTTAATTTTCAAACTTTTTTTTTTTTCGACTTTTTTTTCCATTTTGTTTTTTAAATTCTTTTTAATTTTTTGTCTAGTAGCATAAGGTCGTAAGTGCTATATACGGACTATTATCATATAATAAAACAATTATTGACTATTGAGCCATAGAATATAATCTGATATTCTATGGCTCACTAGTCAATAATTGTATAATATGTTCGGGCCAGTGAAAATTGCTTTCGGGCCCAGGCTCGAGGTCAAGGCGGGACAAGGCGAGACATTTGATTCCGCGGAATTCTTGTTATTTTTAATTTTTAAACTTTTTTTTTCCATTTTTTTCCCACATTTTTTTATTCAAATTCTTTTTCAATTTTTGTCTAGTAGCATAAGGTCGTAAGTGCTATATACAGACTATTATCATATAATAAAACAATTATTGACTAGTCAATAATTGTATAATATGTTCGGGCCAGTGAAAATTGCTTTCGGGCCAATGGCTCGAGGTGAAAGGCGGGACAAGGCGAGGCATTTGATTCCGCGGAATTCTTGTTTACTTATCTCCCTTTGTTGTTTCATGCACTGATTTCGTGTCTGGAGCATAACTCGAACACCCTTTGGAATATTTTCATTAAACCTCACACATGCATAGACCACGACCCAAAGGGGTGTCGCGCGCAAGAATGACAACTCTTGCATCGTTATTTTTGTTTATTTATCGCCCTTTGTTGTTTCATGCACTGATTTCGTGTCCGGAGCATAACTCGAACACCCTTTGGAATATTTGTTATTAAACTTCACATATGCATAGAAGACGACCCAAAGGTGTGTCACGCGCAAGAATGACAAATATTGCGTTGTTAATTTCTTAGTTATCTCCATTTGTTGTTTCGTGCACTGATTTCGTGTCCGGAGCATAACTCGAACACCCTTTGGAATATTTTCATGAAACTTTACACATGCATAGACCACGACCCTAAAGATGTGTCACGCAAAAATGACAACTCTTGCATCCCTAATTCTTTAGTTATCTCCCTTTGTTTTTCCGTCACTGATTTTGTCTCCGGAGCATAACTCGAACACCTTTTTTCAAACTACTTGTGTATCTGGGGAGGGGGATACACATGCGCTTGTCGACAAGCGTCCATTTCTAGTTTTGAACATTTCTTCAGTTTTCAGAATAGTCATTGTCTGGATTCAGTTGTATGTCTGCTTGATTTAGTTTAAACATTGCTGCACTTGAAGTAACACCTATATCTTCGCCACAAAATATACGTAAATCGGGTTCGAATTCATTGTTGTCTGATCGAGACTTCGTTATTTGTGCGACCGGTTCTAAACAGTTCATAATTTGGTCACTTGATCCAACTTTCGTAATGAAGCCCAGATAAAGTTTTCCCTTTGACCACTCGTAAACACACACAGTCGAGCTATTTCTCTCAGACGATACAGAATCACTACAGATACAGATTTTTTTGTAGAGGAACTAGCACTATTATCGTTATCTTCGCTGACAGAATCATCGTCTTCATCCCCAGATGATTGCAAAGGTGTACCGGTGCTCCTCTTTGGTGCTATTCTCTTCTTCTTAGCAGACCTTATCATGCTTATGGGATCACTATCTGTTTTCTCACTATTTCTTTTCACTTGCTTGCTGGTAGAGGGACTGGAAATACATGTACTAGCATTATCTTCACTACTGACGGAATTGGTAGTTGATACAATACTGATAGAATCATCATCTCCATCATCAACAGATGACTGTAAAGGCGAATTCCTCTTTGGTTTACATTTTGGTGCCAAGCTCTTTCTGTTTTTAGACCCTGTAGGTTTCGACACACATTTAGACAAACGGTCAGTCTTCCAAACTATAACTTGATTTAACTTTACTAGGTCAGAGGACAAGGTAGTTATTTTGGAGACAGGCTTTGGAAGCTCTATATCTGTTTCATACACAACTTCTGACATATACACAGTTTTAACAACAATCTCTGAGAAAACTGACTGTTTATTGACTAGAATGCCTTCATCTAGTTTCACATTCTTATCTTTACTCAGGAGAGATACATGGTCACCAACTTTAAGATAAACTGTAGACGCCTCTGTAGCATCACTACCCAGTCTATTTATATTATCATCATCAAGCTTTTGCATACGATGGAGCCTCTTGGATCTTTTCCCATCACCTTTGTCCTTCAAATACTTTCTTCTATTTTGCAAACTTTGCCCTAATCGTTGCCAGACAGATTTTGTGTCGTTTTTTAAGGTGTGGTGCCACTGTTATTACTGATTTAAAAAAGACACTCTTTTTCATTTCTGAAATGTTTTCAAGTAGAGAGGCTTTTTCCCAAATATGTGCTGTTTGTGCTGCATCGCGCACTAGTGAAGCAAATAATGATTGGGGTTTTGTTGGTTTTCCAATTTTATTTTTTTTCAAAAGCATTTCCATTGCAGAATATGAATATGGTGGCGTATCACTGAAGATTTTCGTGTAACATGTATTCTCAGGCGCATCGCTTACAGTGGAAATTGAGGCACTCATATCCACGGAACATGTAGAATCATCACTCAAGACAGAAGAATTTGCTGACACATCAAGATTATTGATACTCTCGGATTCATTTGAATGTTTCTTATAGTGTGATATTTTACGACGAACATTGAAACGGTCATTGAAAGCAGGAAACAGATCTTTAACATCATCATCAGTAAATGTTTCTAACATCTCCACTGTCACTCCATTTTCTGAAATATAGGTAAACAAATTCGATGTCTGAACTCAACAAGAGTTGTCAGAAGACAGCGAAGCGCGCCTATTGGTGCTTGATAGTCGAATGTGGGCAGTTTCTAAGTATGTGACCTTGACTTGGTCATGTCTTTCTACCATTTTCATTACATCAAGGGAAACAGAAAATATAGGCCACGGACGTGGATTTGTCACACGACGGTAGAGGGCCCATATAATTAGAGCAATGATTGTGTGAAATATTAAGCAGATCCGAGCAAGGAAACAGAAAATATATGCTATTTGCCCGAGCGTTAAGGTTTCGAACGCATCAAATATGTGACCTTGACCCAGAATCTTTAACAAGTCACAGGGTGCACGCCACGACCAGCGATGTACAGTCCCAATGAAAAGCACAAAAAAAGGTACAAGACATGTAGAAACTAGAAAAATAGCGACGGAAACCCTCGCATGATACCCACTATTGAAAATTGTCAGTAGATAAATTGACGGTCATGCAACAAACTTGACCGCAGCATAAAACCAGATGGCCGCTGCCCGCATGTCGAGCCCACCGAGGCATTTTTGATGGTCTCAGAGTGTATTTATTTGACGTTTGATGCCAAATAAGCATACAAAGTTTCAAGCAAATCTGACTTACGGTTACAGAGATAGTATGTTAGGGGAAATCTTTAACGCAAATTTTGACAGAAACTTTAACGCAAACTTCTAAGTTATTTGACCTTGACATAGGGGCACAGGGGCTGCATGAGTGGGACACCGAATTAATATATGGATGATGACTAATAAGCATATGAAGTTTCAAGCCACTGCAGAGATATAAGGTATTTAAAAACTTTAACGCACATTTCGGACGGACGGACGCACGGACGCACGGACGCACGGACGCACGGAGGACGCACGGACGCACGGACGCACGGACGTCGTTGTGATCACTATGTCTCGCTTTCCGCGGTTTTATTGCACCTGTACACTTATGTCAAGGACTGCGACAATAGTGTCCCAGTCTATGATGTACACGCCTCCTAGCACCAGCTTAAGGGAAACTCAATGTAAAGGGTACACACATAATACTAGAAATAGGCAATGTATGCACAATTGACAAAATGACAGTTGTGCTCAACTACCACCAAGGATCGGGTAAAAAATAACAACACGAAGAACGCACAAGTCAAAAACCTGGATATGCAGGGGATAAATAATCATTTTGCATATAAATGGGCAGAATATAATTATGTAAGTCTCACAAATTACGTGAGTCCACTAGATTAAAACAATTCGTTGGTATCACAATACAGAAATCGGAAGATAATAGCGCATTGTGAAAAAGTAGGTGGGGTATAATTCACCTGATTTCATGAACGACTTTTGACCCATTTACTGATAAAACAAATGTAAAATCATGGTGTAGTTAATTAATGGCCATTAAATTGCAGTTAAAATCAGTCCATACAAACATTAATGGTCATAAATATTTTCATATAACATTGTAGCTTTCATGGCCATTAATTTAGTAATTAATGACCATTAAAATTGCTGTCAAAATTAGTCCAAACAAAAATTAATGACCATTAATGTATGTGTTCTTTGTTTAAGTGTTTTTTAATGCCACATTATTGGGAAAATTGTACATTAATGGGCATGATTTTATTATTTAATGCTATTTTAATGGGTTATGTGGAACCCCGTTAAATTAATTGCAACAAAAATTAATGGCCGTTTTAATAGTATTTTAATGATTAAGGGTATATTAATGGGGAATTAATGGTAATGTAAGGGGCTTTGCATCCAGTAGTGATAAGTCTGTGCCAAACTCACTGGACCACCAAATGCAGCTCATGAAGACGCGTTTGCTGCGCCATATTTCATCAAAATCCGTTGCGTATTAAGGAACATATCAAATAATGGAGTGGGCGACGTGATCATGCACCTTGCTTATAGTGTTTTTATTAGTGTTGGTCCAGGTTATCCTACATATCTGCAGTCTAATCCGTGAGTACATTTTTTGCCAGATTCATATGTTTACACTTATTAATTGTATTGCAAACAGTATAGACTTATCTACAAAATGATGTTTTGGCAGCACATTAGAATCACCTACACTGAAGACTATTCACATAATAGTGGTTCCCGTTGTTTGTTTTATTGAATGATTAACACAATTCATGTTTTGGCAGACCATGCGTTGTCAAAACATGTTAGCTCAAAAACAGTTTGCAGTCTGGATTTGTTCCTGGTTACACAAACGAACGACTGCCTATCGTTTACACATCGTTTTGACATAGCTATCGTTTATATAACTAGAAAACGATGTTTTCTAATTTAAAAAAACAACCGAAACCGATGTCAAAACGATGCGTTGAAGCCGGGTAAATGTAAGTAAACAAAATGATCGTTTCCATGAACAGAAAATATCAATGATTATCATGTGTATGCATATCATGGTACAACACGATCGTTTTCACTTCATTTTCACTCGTTTCGTTTGAGAACCTTTAATATGGGGTTAACTGTATTGTAATTTTCAAATTTGCGGCGTACATCAGAACATGATATTTATAATGCACTCCTTTACTACTGGCGTAGGAATACATATTGGAATAATTTGCGACCGTTCGTCAACAATGATGTACCTGTAATGTATGACCATCAGCCAATCAGTTTGCGTGATATTTATAGAGTGCATTAGAAGAAATCTTCACTGTACATGGAATCATTATGGATCTTTTCTGAAACCAAACACTAGTAATTAACGTTTCGTGCGTGCGTTTTGCGGCTCAATTATGCCTACCAATATACGGCGTTTGGGTCGAGTGGCATCCTAAGTAGCAGTAATCCGCTGTGTTCTTACACTAATCACTAATATCTATAGACTGAAGTAGAAACATTAGCATGTATCAGGTAACATACACATGTATGTATGGCTGAATGCTTGTACGGTCGCTAACCTGTGGTTTAACTTGTTCACCCCCGTGTCTTGCATTAACTCGTTGATCCCGAAAGCCCGCTATAGCGGCGTTTGCAAACAGTACAGATCGTAAAGAGCCGTCTCATCAGGATCTGCACATTTTGCAAGTAATTTTCATATTTTTGAGAACAAAAACACCCCCTTTTCATAATTGACTAGCATGGAAAAGCATGTTTTGACGATTGGATTGGTTGCACAATTAACATATCACAATCCACTCCAGTTACTTTGGGATGAAAGGGTTAATAGCTTTTTTGTCGCTGTGACTGCAGAAATGGGGGTTTATGCGATTTGTAACCAATGCAGCTCCTGATAAAATATCACACGTATGTAACCTTATAACGATATACATGCCACAGTTAGATCACGGTTCTTCCACATGTACGAGGAGATAATCCGCTCACTGAAGCTCGTGGATTATCGCTCATACATGCGGACTAAATTGATATAACTGTGTTATCATATCCTCATGTCCATACATTGCCAATGTGCTGTATAAATACAGAAACACAAAACTCGAAAATGTATAAAAGATGTGATAATTCTTGTTAAAAGCATGACATGCGTTTCCTTTATGTAATGGCGAACAGTGCAGATTCTGAATAGACTGCGCGGCTTCTTAAGCTGGTCTGGATCTACACTGGTCGCAAAGCCCATAATCCACGTTTCTCCAAGCACAGCCACATTTCTGGATTATTCCATTAATCTGATAATGGATACAGTAGAATCGCTCTAAACCGGACACGCAGACAGTCTTTGTATCCTTAATGATACGGGTTACATTGCCAGCTGCCTCTGATAATAATACCTGTTCAAGTTCGCAAAGCACACTTGTACGGAGCCCAGCAGAGGACATGGATTTTTGTTATTAATTCATTCCCACGAAATGACAATTCGTTCACTCAATGTAACAATTCGTTCCCTCGAATTAACAAATAACGAATTGTTAAATCGAGGGAATGAATTGTTAATTCGTTGGAACGAATTGTTAATTCGTGGGAATGAATTGTTACATTCAGGGAAGGAATTGTTATTTCGTGGGAACGAATTGTTATTTCGTGGTAACGAATTAATACAAAAAGAATTCTGAGTCCTCTGCTGGGCTCCATACACTTGCATGCAAGGTCATAGTCATTAGCCTGATTTACAACGGAATATATGTAAACCTGACACCATGTGGACCTCCCAGCGTCTCCGGTTTAATGAGGTTCCGCTGTATCAGAATAAAATATTGACAAACACTGCATACATGCCGGCTCATCTGGATATACGGCGTGTGCAAATGTTTGCTTTATGGCATATACATATAGTGTTTAAAAAGTTAACCCGTACCATGCTGAAATAAATAGTTAATCCATGTACGTGCGTACGTGCGTGCGTTAGTAACACCTTTCATTTTTCTGATTATCCGAATTTTATAATATTATGCCACTTTGTATGTATATGGATGGTGCTTTGCTTTGCATACGACCAACGTCCGACCACAGGCGGTCGGCATGTTGATAGGATGTAGAAAACAAAAACAGTTGCAGTCAGTGCATAGTCATTGTATTTATTTGAAATTAAATAGAGTTACTATAAAACTACTACAAATTCTGTTTTCTACATATCTCAAACAGTATATTACACCATCAGCGTCCGAGCGCCCAAGGTCAAGGTCACTGATGCCTGATGTTCACCTTATCAAGGCTGATAAACGTGCTTACGAGCTAAACTTTTGGTTAAAGTTTTTAGTTAAAGTCTTTCGGTATACTATCAAAATCTCGGTGGGCGCGACATGTTTTACAACTTTTTTAACAGCACATAAGAATCGTGTGTTCGACACATTGTCATCTGATATTGTTTTCACACTTGTTATACTTTTACCCGAAGTGTCTATGCGTAACCCAGGGCGACATGCAAGTATGTTGCCCTGCGTTATAGACAGAAAATTCGGGTTAGTTATTTAAATGGACACCTTATCAAACATACAGTGGAACCTCTCTGAACCGAACACAGAGAAAGGTTAGTTGTGCTTAGCTTTGATAGTTTCCACTGTCCTTTATCTCCGATGATAAAGTATGTCCAATATCACAAAGCAGTCGCTAGTATCTTGAAGTAATCACCCGACTGCTTTTACAGTGGAACATCTCTAAAACAGACACCATGGGAACCCCGGGTGTCCGGTTTAGAGAGGTTCCACTGTATTTAGCTAGTGCATGAGACTCGTCTCCATGATTCTCAGACGCTGTTAACGCATGTGTCCTCAAGAAAGAGAACATAAATTGAAAACTATAAAGCGGACGCCACAATTTATTTATTATTACATATTTTATTAGGTGCAGAAGAATCTCGGCTATTGCCCCCAGTTCGATGCGCTCATAGATCAGATGACTGGACGCGAGACACTAAAGATGTACGCCCGACTGCGGGGAATTAAAGAAGACCAGATTAAGAAAGTTGTTAATGAACTCATGGATATAATGATGTTGCGAGAACACGCGGATAAACAGACAAGCCGGTACAGGTAGGAATTGAGTTATATGCCACAGAAATGAGGAAAGGATCCATATGTTGTTGTGACTGGAGAAATGATGTTTATGTCATTTGTGAGCTATTTAACTCATGATCAGTTGATGGAATGGCGAACAATGCAGATGCTGATCAGACTGTGCTGATATGTGTCTAAGCTGGCCGCAACACTCATAAGCCCGATTTCTCCAGTGACAGCCACAAATGACATGACCAATTTTTAGCACGCCTTCCTAAGAAAGAAGTGCTACATGTAATGCAATACCCCCGGTAACGTAGTCTGCGTCTGTCCGTCAGTTTGTCTGCCTATCTGTCTGTCTTTCTTCAATAATCTGAAAACCTAACATTGGGGGAAATTTATTATACATGTAGTTTCTGTTTCCTTTCACGCAACTTCTTGCTTCTTGAGATTTCAGGCATGTCTTCCTCTAGTGGTTCTCTGTGTCATGCCGTGCCAAATCCCCGACTCTGAGACCCCCGCCAACCCCATGGCCAGGTTCACAATCTTTGTGTTTTCACAAACTTAAGATCGCGTGTTATTTGTTATAATTTCTGCATCCTTTCACCCCACTGCTTGATATTTCACAAGTATGTCTTATGCTAACGGTTCTCTACCGTGCTGTGCCCCGCCTACCTAAGATCACAGTCTTAGTGTGTTCATTAGGGGGACTTTCCTAATGGTTCTCTATCATGCTCTGCCAAATCCACGAACATCAGACCATCAAATCCACCCCAGTAACCCCAAGGTCAAGGTCATAATCTTAAACGTAGTGCTTTCACAAACGTAACATTGAGGAAATCTTCGGCCACGGGCAATAGTACCTCGATTCGTCGACAGCACCTTGGGGCAATATGTTTTACTGTTAACCAAATGAAATAACTGTATACTATTCCAGCGGCGGCAACAAGCGGAAGCTGAGCACGGCGATTGCCCTGATCGGTGACCCGCCCTTTATATTCCTGGACGAACCTACGACGGGCATGGACCCCGGGGCGAGGCGCCAACTCTGGAACGTGCTGTCTCAGGTTCGGGCGAGCGGACGCACCCTCGTTCTTACGTCACACAGGTAGGTTTGCACACCCTCGTTCTGACGTCACACAGGTAGGTCTACACACTATCGTTCTCACGTCACACAGGTAGGTTTGCACACCCTCCTTCTCACGTCACACAGGTAGGTTTACTCACCTTCGTTCTCACGTCTCACAGGTATGTCTGCACACCCTCGTTCTCACATCACACAGGTAGGTCTACACACCCTCGTTCTCACGTCACAGATATAGGTTTGCACACCCTCGTTATCATGTCACACATGTAGGTTTGCACACCCTTGTTCTCACGTCTCACAGATAAGTCTGCACACCCTTGTTCTCGCGTCACACAGGTAGGTATACACACCCTCGTTCTCACATCACACATGTAGGTTTACACACCCTCGTTCTGACGTCACACAGGTAGGTTTACACACCCTCGTTCTCACGTCACACAGGTAGGTTTGCACACCCTCGTTCTCACGTCACACATGTAGGTCTACACACCCTCGTTCTACATTCACACATGTAAGTCTGCACACTCTCGTTCTCATTTCACACATGTAGGTCTACATACCCTCGTTCTCACATCACACATGTAGGTTTACACAGCCTCGTTCTCACGCCACACAGGTAGGTCCACACACCCTCGTTCTCACGTAACACATGTAGGTCTACACACCCTCGTTCGCACGTCACACAGGTAGATCTACACACCCTCGTTCTCACGTCACACATGTAGGTCTACATATCCTCGTTCTACATTCACACATGTAAGTGTGAACACCCTCGTTCTCACGTCACACATGTAGGTCTACACACCCTCGTTGTCACATCACACATGTAGGTCTACACACCCTCGTTGTCACATCACACATGTAGGTTTACACAGCCTCGTCCTCACACCACACAGGTATGTCTACACACCCTCGTTATCACGTAACACATGTAGGTCTACACACCTTCGTTCTCACGTCTCACATGTAGGTCCACACACCCTCGTTCTGACGTCACACAGGTAAGTCTGCACACCCTTGTTCTCACGTCACACAGGTAGGTCTACACACACTTCTTCTGACATCACACATTTAGGTTTACACACCCTAGTTCTCACGCCACACAGGTGGGTCTACACAGCCTCGTTCTCACGCCACACAGGTAAGTATACACACTCTCGTTCTCACGTCACACATGTAGGTTTACACACCCTCGTTCGCACGTCACACAGAAATGTCTACACACCCTCGTTCTCACTTCACACACGTAAGTATACACACCCTTGTCCTTACGTCTCACAGGTAGGTCTACACTCCCTCGTTCTCACGTCACACAGGTAGGTTTACACACCCTCGTTCTCACGTCACACAGGTAGGTCTACACACCCTCTTTCTCATGTCACACATGTAGGTATACACACCCTCGTTCTCACGTCACACAGGTAGGTTTACACACTCTCGTCCTTACGTCACACATGTAGCTCTACACACCCTCATTCTCATGCCACACAGGTAGGTCTACACATCCTCGTTCTCACGTCACACAGGTAGGTTTACATAGAGAATAGCAGGCCGGTGATACCAGGTTTATCTAGGGCGGCCATAAGTCTGGATCTTGCTTTCTGAGGTGCGGGCGAGCGGAGGGACCCTCGTTCTCACGTCACACAGGTATGTGTACATAGGTCTGTGATGCCAAGTATAAGGCTAGGGGATGCTAAGTAGACCGAGTTTCCTCGAGGAATTCCTGCAATTTCAATGTGATAAAAACACTACCTAGCATGATATTCTATTGACCTGCAGTCGATTTCATCACAATTGCAAAGTATACTTATCTAGCAAAGTATATATACTTTGAGGGAGTAATCGTTTATTTTTAAAAAAATGCGTTATTTCATATAGAACTAATATAACCACTGCATATATTTGATGAATAAAAGTATGCAGAATTATTATACTGAATTTATTATAAAGTTTGATCATGTCCAGCCGTGTGCAAACATTTGCTGTGGCCCGAGGGAACTGTTTGAACCCAAGGCCGCAGGCCGCGGGTTCAAACAATTCCCGAGGGCCACAGCAAACGTTTGCACACGGCTGGACATACTCAAACGTTATTGTTACATTTCCAACAAAAAACTGATGTAATTTGAGCATTATATTCAATATTTTCAGTACTTTTATGAATTGTCCCATTCACGTAGATAATGTTCGATATTCATATTCCGGGGCCGCGTCGTCTTGAACGTCATGAAGTAGTGACGTCATGAAGGCACTTCCGCGTAGTGACGTCATGAAGGCACTTTCATTACGCGCGGCCCGGGAATGAGCATTGCCTAAAGCCATGTGCAAACAGCACGCGCTATATGTTTGCACATATGTGCAAACAACGGAAACCATGTAACAATATATTATCACAGCCAAAATGGCTTTGATAATGTAATAAATTCAGTATAATAAAAATTAATAAATTTATCCTTAAATTGAAATTTTCTCCCTCAAAGTATACTTTACTAGATAAGCATACTTTGCAATGTTGGTGAAATAGACTACTGGTAGCGTTTACTGCAACAGTTTGAGAAACTGTGACGCGGTTTTCATTGTAAATAATGCGGGTTGTTTACTTTATGACTCTATAACGTCATTACGCTGTTCAACAAATGAAACGTCATTGACGTGGAAAGAGTAGATCAATTTCAAACATTTACACTGCCCTTACATTCATAATGGAAACGCCCGTTCATCGTATTGCGTTTATATCCCAGTACATTACACCGCACGTGACGTCGCGCGACGTTGTTGATTCGTTAAAGATTGTTTGACGTCATTAAAATACGTGACGTTCATCATCGTTGTCAACGTTTCGAAATTCACCGGGGATAGATGTTATTCCAGCAATGGCGACAGAATGACGTAACACAATATACATCTTAATTTTAACGCCATATTTGGTTATTTACATTTTTGAAACAATCAGCAAATTCAGTGTAAATATAAGTAATAAAATCATAGGCTGTAGCGTTTGCTGGGGTGTACAATACATTTGGTATGTTTAAAGTTTGCGAGGAGTCCTTCCTACGCAATTTATGGAAGCAGCTGTACTAGCATTCAGTTAAAGCCATACTAGATTTGGTTAAAATCCGTTTGATGAAACAAAAATGTCACCTGAAATGTACCCTAAAGGCTTACACATTTGCTAAACACAGTAACTGAACACTAGACGACGTCGCCGCCGCCTTTCATCAGTCCTATAGACGGGATTTGATTTTACAAACTATCCGCTAAATATACCAAAATGAAAATAGCAACGGTGACATAGAGAGCATTTATAGCATTAAGGAACAACGTTAATGTGAGTCACATTTTCATAAACATTTTCCATCGTACGAAGGTTTGTGAAACTGACCCCAGATCACGTATTTTGCTTCGTGTGTTACAGCATGGAGGAATGCGATGCCTTGTGCACACGTATAGTGATCATGGTCAACGGTCAGTTCGTCTGTATGGGCAGCCCGCAACACCTGAAGAACAAATACGGCCATGGCTATACCCTCTTCTGTCGTATGCGCCTCAATGACCACGACGTCGCTTCAAGCAGCGAACTGCTTAAACAGTTCATATACAACACCTTCTCGAACAGTAAGGTCTTCGACGACAATCAAGGATACGTGCATTTTCAAATACCAGATGACAGCGCCAAGCTGGCGGAGATATTTACGAAGATGGAGGAGGCGAAGTCAGTGTATGGCGTAGAGGACTATTCGGTGCATCAGACGACACTGGAGCAGATATTCCTGACGTTTACCAAGAGTCAGAAGCAACCGGTGGAAACTAAGAACCGCTTTAAGATTTGTAATTGCTGTACATAATACCATGTGTTATAGTAGATGAACTGCACGTGTATGGAATACGTCCCATTTAGATTATATTTAAAGGTGGGAATTGGCTCGAAGACCTTACCCGGAATACTAGGTTAGTGGCTTTTTAGTGAACAACATGATGCTGTTGTTGTTCATACATCGGTTGTTTATTTTATATACTCAGATCTTATTTTGATTATTAACCATTTTGTTATTGACTCTCGTAATGTGCTGCGTATACTTTCGTGATGTGCTATGTCCCATTTCGTGGTCTCATTTCGTGATGTGCTATGTCCCCTGTCGTTATATGATATGTCTCCTTTCGTGGTCTCCTTTCGTGATGTGCAATGCCCCCTGTCGTGATGTGCTAGGTCTCCTTTCGTGGTCTCATTTCGTGATGAGCCATGTCTCCGTTCGTAACGTGCTATGGTACCTTTCTTTGTCTCCTTTCGTGGTTTGCTATGTCACATTTCGTGGCCCCCTTTCGTGATGTGCTATGTCTCATTTCGTGGTGTGCTATGCATATGCAGCCTATGCTCAATAAATGTAAATCCAATATTGTTAATGTGAAATTTACACAGTATCATAAGTTTGCACTTATGAACATTTTAGTCGTACGAAGCTTATTGAAACGGACTCCTGGTGCTAGACTGACAACAAATGCCATAAGCCACATGTCTCAGGAACATATGATGCTCTGCATATGTTGCCACGTGATGGAGCCGTCCACACAGTGGTACATATAATGCACGTCTCGCAGATTTTATCGTGCGTGTATCCAGAAATATTTATGGAAGCGTCCTGGTGCCAATGCTAAACTATATGTATCTCCTAATTAGAGGGATACTAACTCTTAATTAGGAGATAATATCTCCTAATTAGGACTTACTAGCTCCTATTTATGAGATAGTAACTCCTAATTATGAGTTACTATCTCATAATTAGGAGTTAGTTTCTCCTGATTAGGACTTGCTATCTCCTGATTAGGACTTAGTAACTTCTAATTACATATTCGGTCATTGTACATGTCCATGTTACATTTAATACCGAGAGGAGTTTCAGAATCAGATCGTTATATACATGTACAACGAAGATTTGTTGAAGGTTCCCAAACGAAACAAACGAAAATGAAGTGAAAACGATCGTTTTGTAAAACGATATGCATTGGACCCAATATTTTGTTGTTGTTTCTGTACGCGAAAATAATAGTTTAAATACACGAGTTCCGACAATTTAAACACCTGTCGTTTCTTTCAACGCACCCCGTGTCGTTTTCTTCAACGCATGCCGTGCCGTATACAGGTTGTATTCGTGTGTTTTTTTGTAATTTATAAAACGATGCTCGTGTTGGTTTAAACGTGGTCATACGTTTAAGGTAGTAGGTCATATATAGATACACTCAGTTTCAATGATAATTGCTTCATAAGAGTGATGTGATATATGAATATAACATATGCAAATATTGTCTTGTTACTGTATACTATATGGTACATTGAGTTGCCATCTCTACAATCTTTGTATGTACAAGCCATCGTACAGTTTCACCACTTCGTGTGTTTGACACATACAGCAAATAATATGACATTAACCAAATAAGATTTGGTGCAATACATACTAGACATATATGACAACGGCAAACTATAAATATTATGCCAGCAAACTATACAAAAGACGAGATATCTGAGCATTTCTCCAATCAATCTCAAACTATATTTTGATGTGTAAACCTTTCAATCTGATGCACAGCCTATGCTAGTGTACTTACAGTACACGTTGCCTATTGGTAAAGCCATATGTACTCGCATAGTAGGTGAGTAGACACCATGGACATTACATTCGGGTAACTGCTTACAAGCCACTACATTTGATATCTACTAACAGTGTACAGAAGTGTGTTTATCTGGTATGTGTTGTGTGGTTCATCAGGTAAATGTGATACACTGTGCGATTATCTGTGTGATGCTATCTATAATGGTGGTTCTAGTTGTAAAAACACAGGCACAACCATGTCCAGAAAACAGACTTATTATTACAGTTTGGTGTAATATAATAGATATCATAAGTTATACTTCACATTTTGAGTTCTTCGTCAAACGGCAGAACAGGTGAAACCGGCTGATGTCTGAAACACACAAAGAAGGCCGACTTGGCACATTTACGAAGCATGTATAGAACGGGTTGTTAAGCCAACTAATAAAAACAAACGAAACCGATGTATAAACGATGTGTAAATGATAGGCAGTCGTTCGTTTGTGGAACCAGGAACTCATCCGGGCTGTAGTATACATTAATTGTAATCAGAGTTGGTTTACGTACTGTCATTTTATTTTGATACATGTAGCATGTGCCATATTCTTTGCGATGTGTGATGTCATACGAATCTCATGACTTATATACTAAAAATGTAACATGACAATTAACTTATGCTCTCCTATATATAGGTACATATGAGACACGCCATGTGATTGTGTACCTTTCGATATCTGCGTACTTTCATGAAATACGTATGAAATTTACAATTCGTAAATGGCGTCAAAAGTTGACAAAATTTAATATAATTCCGCATGTACTCTGAAATTTTGTCAACTTTTGACTTTATTTATGAACACTATTGTAAATTGTGAAATTACAGAGATTTCCGAAGGTACAAAATCACATGGTGTGTCTCATACATAGCTTTTTCGAGCGAGTTATACTTTCAACCCTGAAATGGATTTTGGTAATTGTTAATTTTCCGAGAAATCCAATAGTCACAAATTTATTTTCAGACTAGTCCATTTCTAAAAATGTAGGTTTTTTTTTGTGCTTCATAAATGTATTAAAACGACTTGCAAAACGTGCATATCCTGATGAACCGGCTCGTTAAGAGCCGGCTCATCCGAATCTTCACTGTTTGCAAACACTGCTAGTTCTCATTATAAGTGGCATGGAGTGACAATTATTCGCGGGCAATAAAAGCTAGGCTATTTCTACCGTATTTTAAATGCGCAATGACCACCCGTTATCAATAAGCGTTGCTCCAGTTCAACTCACAGGCATTCGGCGTTTTTCGGCTTTCATCGGTATAACTACATATTAATAACAAGGCTTATAACTTTGTTCGGACACGGCCTCGTATCATAACAGAATTACATGTTTAAACTTGTAATTGCCTATGCATTATATGTATTTCTGCAGGATAACGATACTTCTCAAATGAACATATGAACTTTCCATTATACAATATTGACATTAGAGCCCTAACCACATTATTTCATATTTGTTATGATACGAGGTCGTGTCCGACCTATACTAGGATAACCAGCTGTAATTCGATATTATTTGCATAAATATGTTCCAACTATGCAATTTCAGCAAGATAACAATAACTCTCAAATTAACATGTGCACTTTCCACCAAAATATTTACATTAACGTTAATCAAATCGCAGAATTTGTTATAATACGAGGTCGTGTCCGACCAAAGTTATAAGCCTTGTATTCATATGTAGTTGTACAGATGAAAGCCGAAACACGCCGAATGCCTGTGGTTCCATTCATATGGTCGAAAAAAGCGGACAATAGCGAGATGACATTCGATCAGAACGGACCAAAAACTTGAAATAATTTGTTACGATGTTATTATCCTGTCAACACAGTGATTATGTGCCGTGAAACACGGTGCCGTGAAACATTTTTGATATCCTGTCAATACGACCTAATTACTGCGTATAAATGTGTGCGGTGACGAGAGTTATTTTTTTTTAATTTTAAAGCCATTTGTAGGTGTTGACGGGATAAATAGAATAGTAGGTTAGTGCCGTGAATAGGAAAAAATATCTGGCGCGGCACGGAAACGGGATGTGCTCGGCAGAGCCTCGCCCATCCCGTTTCCTAAGCCTTGCCAGAGATTTTTTTCCATTAACTTTCTTATTATGCCACCGATTTTAATGACAGTAACGCATAAGGGGCGTAACTTATCATTTTCCAGTGTAAGCAATCAATCAAAAGCTGTCAGATCCACGGCATGGGCCTGTTGGAAGAGCTGATCTGTGAGGTACATGAGTTATACACTCACAATTCTCTATACCGAACATGTCAATGGTACCCGTGGTGTTCGGTATAATGAGATTTCACTGTATTAAAATAATTGAAATAAAGTGGACTCGTACCCTGCTGTAATGTACATTCCAGTGACAACACATGTATATATTTCCTATTATGTAACATGTATATTTGTGATTAAAAAGAGGTTTTATTTTTCCAATCCTTGGTGGAAGTTGAACATGACTGTTAGTTCGACAGTTTGCACTTTGGCTTCTTGTGAAATCTATTGACCGTTTGTGTTATAGCATCATGTGATTCATTGGCCAACGAGAAATGAGACTACTGTCTGTTTCACGAAACTTGCCCAAATTTTGCGGGTGGGGCGGGGACAAAAATCGAAACTGGCTAAATAGCTTGGAAATGATGTAACTAAGAAACCAAAAGTTAAATTTTGAAAATCGTTCCATTATTTCTGAAATTAGAAACATTTCCCTGCTGAAAGGTACATGCCCACTCAGTAGCACAAACTTTTTTTTATATCAGAAACATCATCCGATACATTTTCTGCCAAAATAAACATTCATTCACCATTTCCCCACGTATTGATTGGTATTATTAGATACTTTATCTCAGACGTAAATTTACACACTGATATCAGGGGCGATAACCGTGATTCCTTAAAATGTTAATGAACATTATTATTTAGTCTCTGTATTTATTTGTTAATGTGCAATGATCATACTTTATAATCTGTCGAAAATATCATGTTTTCAGGTGACGCATTTAATTAGTATAAAATTTAATAACGAAAAAATATCATTATTGGAACAAAGTTCACGAAATAAAAAGAAGGCGCATTCTTAAATTTGATAAAAGTTAAATATTATCGAAAAAGGTGTTGCATTGTTTATATAGCCATATATTTTGGGAAGGTTTCGTGCAACAGACAGTACATATATGTGGCGATGACAGGAGAAATGAGACTTACAGGATTTGTGATCAGTGTGGCTCCTGATGAAATAGCCCACGCATGTGGCCTAAGAACGATCTATATTGCTTGTTAGAAGCATGATGGAATGGCGGATACTGTAGATCTGGATATACACTGCTCGCAAAACCCATAAGCCCTACAAGTATGTCTCCAGTCACATCAATATATTATGCGGCTTTGCCTGGGGAAATCGGTCGTACATGTACTTGTTTACCGACCAGTGTAGATCGAGATCAGGATGTGCATCTGCATAGTCTGATCCGATCTGAACTGTTCGCTATTCCATCAATGAAACACCTGCCATGCTTCGAACCAGCAATATAGATCGTTATCAGGCGATATGAGTGTGCTATCTGATCAGGAGTTACATTGGGAATGAAGCCCATAAGCCCTATTTCTCCAGTCACATCCACTCATGCATGTACAGTGAAACCTCACTAAACCGAACACACATGCAACTTACATTTGGTAATTCTGATATGCTTCACTGTCATGGATATGTAAAGATACTATATCAAGGTGCATGATCACGTGGTTACAACAACAACAACAATGGCTGAACATGTTGAAAGCGGACACGGAAATCGATTCTTCTCAAAAACGACATATGTTTGGGCCAAGGTACCGAGACCACCAAATGCAACTGATCAAGACGCGTTTGATGCGCCATATTTCATCAAAATCGTTCCATAATAAGGAAAAAATAAAATAATACGTACATGTACTTTGAATCGGAGGGCTTCTGGAAGTTTCAGTACTTGTTGATGTTCTTTTAGCAACGTGACCACACACCTTGTATATGTACATGACGGCAAAGCACTGGACAATTCTGCATATGCCGGAATTGCAGTGGAACCTCCCTAAACCGGACAACCTGGTGGGAGACCTCCAGTGGGAGACCCTGTCAACCTCTGTCCAGCCTGGTCAACCTGGCAGTGGGAGACCTGCCAGTGGGAGACCTGTCAGGGTGTCCGGTTTAGAGAGGTTCCACTGTAGTAAACAATATAATGATTGACATCTTTAGTCATTCTCGATCACACATTTACCCGTTATTGCTTATACATATACTGTACATACTGTTTTGTATTTGTTACTACTATTTTAAATAAATATTTAATCATGTACACGTATCCGTTGTGCTTTCTACGGAGGCCCGCAGGGGACATGGATTCTTTTTTATTAATTCGTTCCCACGAAATAACAATTTGTTGCCTCAATTTAACCAATTCGTTCCCTCGAATTAACAATTCGTTGCCACGATATAACAATTCGTTCCCTCGAATTAACAATTCGTTCCCACGAAATGACAATTCGTTCCCTCTAACAAGTTGTTCCCTCGAATTAACAACTCGTTCCAACGATATAACAATTCGTTCCAACGAATTAACAATTCGTTCCAGTGGGAACGAATTGTTATTTCGTGGGAACGAATTGTTTAATTGAGGGAACGATTTGTTAATTCGTGGTAACGAATTGTTAAATTGAGGGAAGGAATTGTTATTTCGTGGGAACGAATTAATAAAAAACAATTCATGTCAGCTGCTGGGCTTCGTAGCATGATGTTCAAATAATTATAAAAAGAATCTATGTCCCTGCGGGGCTCCGTAACTTTCTATTCTGCACACTAATTGCATTACACACTAATTGCATTACACAACCGCCTCCGTTAATACTGCTCAGCTTATCAACGTGTCTGAACATCCGTTGGCAATTCCAACTCACAATCAAGCAATCTGATTGTCTGAGCCTGAGCTGTAGCACTCTGAGTAGTATATAGGGAGTCAAAATGATACCACCTAACGGTGGTATCATTTTCACCCCTATATACTACCACCACCACCCCCGATAAAACACCGTTTCGTCCAATAACACAAACTGGTCACCAACACAAAAAACGTGACAATTGGTGTCATAAATACATCACGTTTCTTCCAATTGAACAGATAAAACTATAGTAATAAAAAGGATTTGTTTTCGTGTCGTTGTCATAAATACCTCATGTTCATGTAGCGTGCAATTGAACAGATAACACTATACTAATAAAAAGGATTTATTTTCATCGCGTTGTTATATTTATTTTTCAACACGGCATTTTCCTCCTCCACTATAGCTAATTTATTTCTACGATATTGAAAAATTATTAATAATTTGTAAAAAATAAAAAATAAAAAAACCGTGACAATTGGTGTCATAATACATCATGTGTTTTCACTGCCAATTGAACAGATAAATCTCATAGGTTATAACAAAACATTATAACAAATCATATTTACAAAATGGATAAAGTAATAGAATGGGAAGTGGAATTTTGTAATGACCTTGTTGACGAATTTTACTATAAAATGAAATCATTATGTAAAATAGATTACATGAAATATCAGCGTAATTTATTACGCGCCGATAAAAGAGTTGCATTTTCAATAGTATCCCGAAAATTATGTAGAAATTATAAGAGCCAAATTCGCGAAATGAGGCGACTAAATAGGATCGACAAACGACTGAAGAGAATGGAGCTAATTTTATAAAACTGTTTAAAATCAACGATTCGTTTACGGATACGTTTTTCTACGAAGAAACGGAAGAAATTAGTGATTTATTTGAATCAAATCTTCCAAGTGAAGAAAAATTTTATTCAAAGTTTTTTCTCCCCCAATAGGTCTAATTCAGCTTGAAGATCAGCAACTAACTCTACCAACTCTAGTCTACCACGTTCCCCCCTAGCCACAGGGCAGCGTAGTTGCTTATGTCTACAAAGAGTTTGGGCACTAACGAACTTACAGGGGCATCTGGTGCATTGAAATTGTGGGGCGACACAAGGAAACTTTCTACGTCTCGATATATGTCTTCGTAGATAGTCTTTACAAGCAAAAGTCTTACAACAAGTAGCACACTCCATTTTTTTTTTTTGGTATATATATGTATATGTTTATGTTTAATTGGACATGAAAAAACATCATGTGTAAAATTTTCATGTCCAGATAAATCTCATAGGTTATACAAAAGTATATTACAGAAAATATGATAACGTCAGAACTAGAAAGTTTGAGAAGAGAAGCCGAATCTCTAGGGATTACTTATAGTAAACGGTTGAGAGTTAGGGGGTTGACAAATCTTATAAATTCCACAAAGAATGAGGCGTTTATGAAGCGGTTTACCCGCGCCCACAAACGAGGAGCCTTTAATGATATATCCAAAGCGGAGGAAGTTGGTAACAGAATTCAAAAAGAAAGTATTGCGGGGTTAAGGGCTAGTGTAATTAATTCTAAAGAATTATCTCCAAGCACGTCCGAAATTAGACGCCAAAATAATAAGAAAAAATCTATCGTTAGCGCGATAGTGGAAAAAGGTGAAGAAATATTGGGGGCTCACGATGAAACATTGGAAAAGGTAGAAAAGGGAAGACGGGTAGTTGCATTATCCTTTCGTAAAAACATTGACATTAACGAGTCTGAACGCATGTCCGATAAAATCGCTCCGTATCTAACAACAAATTTTTATTTGAGATATTCATATTCTTACAAGCTAGAACATATGGAGGAAACTAAAAATGGAAAACCTAAAACTATAATATTTCACAAAAGTCTCGGTGGTAGCGAACCACTATCATCAATGAAAACCGTTAAAAAATGGCTGTCAGATAAGGAGCAAACACGAATAATGTCCGATAAAATAGACAGACCGAATACAAAGTGGAAGTTTGTAAGATGGGTAGAGGTTTTTGTAAAGTTAATACAGGGTAGTAGGGTAATAGATTTGGGACTACAATCCAAAGAAGCGGCGGGAGGAGAACTTCCAGAAAGGTTGAGGAATAGAAAAAGTATGTATTCTTTAGATAAGTATAATGACGACCTTTGTCTGTTCAGGTGTTTAGCTATGCACCTTGATAACAAAATCAGACCTGACAGATGTAAGGAAAAAGCGAAAGAACTTAGTAAGCAATATTTCGGTAGTAATGTGGTTTCACCAATTCCTTTTTTCGTTCTGAAAAAGGTTGAAGAGTTTTTTAAAATCGGTATATCGGTATAGAAGTATATCAACCCACCGAATGTGGCGTATGGTGGTTGAAAAAGGTACCAGCGCACTATGATGCAATAGGTAATAAACCAATGACAATAGGACTGTTTAATAATCACGCATTTCTGATAAAAAACCTTAAAAACCTATCTAAAATTTACGCCTGCAATAATTGCAAACAGAAATTCACGAAAGCGAGTAATATGAAGAGACACGGACCAACATGTATGAGAGGTGAGACAAAAGTAATATGCGATGATAATTATTTAGAGCGCCCGCGTTCGTCGTTCGAGAAAGCGTTCTACCCAAAAGGTTCTAACAGTTATGGCGCGATCGATTGGATGTACTCTGTGGAAAAGCGGGAGGGAATTCACATTCACCACGAACAGTGTGGACACGGAGGTGAAAGATGGATTTTAGGAGCTCCGTTAGATGGATACTGTCCAGAAACCAATACCGTATATCAATATCACGGCTGTTACTGGCACGGGTGTGAGATTCATGCAAAGCATAAAAAAGAAGAACGCGCATCCACAATGATAAGAGGTAAAGTTATTAGAAAAAGCAAAGAATTCAACCTAGTAGTTATGTGGGAATGCGAATTTCAAAGAACGGGTAAAGATATAAAGATCGGTTGCGACACTACTCTTTATCCATATCAGATAGTATACGATTTTGAGGCGTATCTCCAGTCAGAAGTTGAAACTACCGGTAATAGTTTAGAGTACGAAGCTGAGCACGTTCCGGTAAGCGTTAGTATAGGAGATAATTTATCAGGAACGGTAACTCATATTTGTGATAAAGATCCCGCAAAACTTATAGAAAAATTTGCAGAAGATTTGAAAGTCAGGGGAAAAGCTATAAAAGAAGAAGTATGGTCAAGATACGAATTTAATACGTAATATTTACGCGAAAAACAAATCGCCCAGATCAAACAGTGGATAGATCAAGTACCGGTTATAGGTTTTAACAGCAGTAAGTACGATATAAACTTAATAAAGAAATATTTAGTAGGTGAACTGTCATCAACAACGAAGAAAGTAATTGTCGGAAAAAGGGCGAGCGCGACAATATTTCTATTTACTACTCCGGAGTTTAGATTTCTTGATGTAATACTTTATCTAGGACCCGGTGTAAGTTACGATAGTTGGATAAAAGCCTACGACTGCAAAGGACAGAAATCTTTCTTTCCTTACGAGTGGTTCGATTCTACAGACAAGCTGGATTACCCGGGACTACCGGATATAGAGAATTGGTATTGCAAACTATCTGGGAAAATGTTAATAGACGAAACAGAATTAAGTAAATGTCGTAGAATTTTCGAAGAAAATAATATGAAAACTTTCAGAGATTGGTTGAAATATTATAACGATTTAGATGTAGCACCGTTCCTAGAGGCTGTGGGAAAAATGTGTGAATTTTATAAACACAGGGGTGTAGATATCTTCAAAGACGCAGCAACACTACCGGGTGTGGCTATACAATATTTATTGAGAGGAACCATTAAAGAACAAAAATCTTCAAAGACGATTATACCGGAGGATGCTCTATGCGCGCCGAAAGAAGAAACATACAAAATGATGAAAGATGCTCTAGTTGGTGGTCCATCGATAGTATTTACGTGATATGCGGAAGCCGGTGTTTCAAATATTAGAGTGGGTTCCAAACCTTGCGAGGCTGTTTTGGGGTACGACGCGAACGCGTTATATTTATCTACGTTAAATAAAGAGATGCCGTGTGGGAAAGAAACTATACATCATATAAATAACCCACATAATCCTAAACTTATTAAAAAGTTTAGTAAAATAGTTTTATCCGGAGACTGTTTTGGGTTTGCAGAGGTGGATATAGCAGTTCCACGCGACTTAAAAGATAAGTTTTCCGAAATGTCTCCACTTTTTATAAACAGAGAAGTAGAGGTTGATGAAGTTCCCGCGCACATGTTAATATATTTAAATGATACTGGCCGAACTAGAGGAAATGGAAGAAAATTGGTGGGATCTATGTCGGCCACTAAAGTATTGCTGTACGCGCCACTGTTGAAATGGTATTTAAAACACGGCCTAGAAGTAACGGGAGTTCATCGTGTTATAGATTATATTAGTTGTAAACCCTTCGAATGGTTCGCTAAAGAAGTTACAGCCGCAAGACGAACGGGGGATGTAAAACCGAATAAGAAACTGGTGGCCGACATAATGAAATTATTAGGAAACTCGTGTGGAAAAATGATAGAAGCAACGGAGAGACATTTAAATACGACATATACGCGAGACGAAACCTGTGTTGACAAAGCATTAAGATCCGCGTATTTTGATGATTTGGAAGAGATAGGAGATGCGTACGGAATATCTTCAAGAAAACCCCGGTGCGCGGTAAAGAGACCATTCCATAGCGGAATAGCGGTTTATCAACTAGCTAAATTGAGAATGTTGGAATTTTACTACGAATTTCTAGACAAATACGTAAAAAGAGAAGACTTCGAATTAATACAGATGGACACGGATAGTATGTATATAGGAGTTAGTGGAAAAACGATAGAAGAATTGATTAGACCTAACTTACTAGATGAGTTTGAAAAAGAAAAAAAAATGGTTGGCTTGGGATAAATGGAGTAATAGAGAACCAGGACTTTTCAAAATGGAATTTAGCGGAGATAGGGCGATAGCGTTATCTAGTAAGTGTTATTTCGTAGAAAAATTTAATTCAATTAATAAAAACTCCGCGAAAGGAATGTCCAAGAGAATTAACGATTTAAATTGAGATAGATATAAACGAGTACTAAGCGAAACTACAGAAGATGGAAAACACATTATAGATGTAGCGCAAAATAGAGGATTTAAAATGAAAGACGGCGTTATGAAAACGTACTGTCAACGAAAATTAGGACTCTCGGCGTACTACGATAAAAGACGCGTGTTATCGGACGGAATACATACGGAACCTCTCTAACGATCCGGGGGTAGCTGGGTGTCAGAAGGCATCATAAGAAGTTCCTCGCGAACAAACCCGCGAGATGGACCACCATCTAAATAGTAGAGCACGGGCTCATCGGGTTTGGTAATATATCGATCTAGATGATATACATTGAGAGACCACACGGGATCAGTCGCGCGGCGGCTGCCACCTTTGGAGCTCTCCCGGTTGATAGAGGTACCGGACGCCAATATCCGACGGAAGTGCAATCGGTGATTGCTGCTCCTGTAAACCAACGGGTCGCCCGCGCGAGTCGGCAGAGGGCTTGCTCGTCACCCTTTTAAACTTGATAGCATCTATGGGCTTCTTACCTATCAATCTGGTCACCTCTCCGTTCAGTGCGGAGACCACGGCGGGCAATCTGGCCACCCACTCGGTCGATCGCGTATGAGGGTCTACGAGTTCTTTGGCGTATTGGTGACCGAACAGTCTCTCAGCCAGGGTTCGATTGAAACGCTCCACGATTCCCTGGTCCGGTGGATGTTTGACGCGGCCGCGTCTGACAGAAACTTTGTGTTTAGATAATAGATGAGATACCGCGCCCATGAACTCGCGGCCGGGATCGACCTGGAGAAGATTCGGCCATTTGAGAGGACTCCTTTTATATATTCGGGAAAGGGCCTCGGCCACCTCCTTAGACTCTTTAGTGGTCAACGGCTCAGCCCCCTTATAGCGACTCGCTACGTCAACGATTGTCAGCGCGTACTTGTACGTCTTGCGACCGACGCGATCGTGAGGGTGAAACAGGAGATCCGCTTGGTGAACTTGGTTCGGCACCAGCACGTCGAATTTCGGGCGCGGAATATTGTGAGGCGCGGGTAAATATATCTGCCAGATGGCCTGCTTCTTGAGCCATTCCTTGGTGGCGTTTTCTGAAACCTTGGTCGCCGCCGCGAGGTTCTTGATGGCAGCGAGTCCCTTCCAGTAGCCGCGTGGGCTATAGTACATATTCGCCAACTTGCGCGTTAGTTTGGTATCAAGTTCGCGCGTGTTCATCGTAATGCGAAGTATTATAATATATCGGACAATCTCCAACACGTACTCGTCATATATAAAAAAAAAAAGATTTAATTTTGTAAAAATAATTAATTTAAAATTTTCGATTGAATATAGTAGCCGACGAGACCCACCACACCCATTCCCACGACGATGAACGCGATCTCGCGGTCTTTTTGGGCCTCTGACGGTACATAGAAATCTGAAAGTTGCGGCTCACGATCCAGTGGCGCGAGACTTCTCTGCGGATATGCCAGCGCGTACTCGCGGTTGGCTTCTTCAACGTTCTGGAAAGTTTGTGCGGCGTGATTCTCGCGGCGAAGCTCTTCTTTGACCCAGTCCAGATGTGCGGTTCGTTTTTTCGACCATGCTTCTTCTGCACTCTTGAGTTGTTCTTCGGCTAAATCGTGACGCTCGCGCTCTCATCCGCGTCCGAGCTTTTCAGTTTAGAGAAGAAATAGTTGCTACCGCTGAAAGCCAATGCGTTCACGATCGCACCACCTATCATTATTCCGATCGAAGCCATTTTATTTCCATATATTAACGGGTAGAATTCCAGCTTTAATTAGATAATCTCGGGTCCAAACTGCGGCCGCTACATCTAAGGTCACGAGCCCTACGTCTCTCACAGTAAAGTCCAATTTGGGAGCGGACCCTCCTAAGACCCTCTTTGATAGTTGAGCATACCCGATACTGAAACCCGATATCACCACGGCGTGATAAAGCGCATTCACTAACATTTTACCATCTTGTTCAGCCATTATTGCATATAAAAAGGATCGCGTTTAATGTTTAAATGGGGCACATCCCTCATCGATTGAATTGGAACCGCGTCCAACAGTGTTGGGGGTTGTTTTTTCAATTTCAGCTCGTTGATGATCTGTTGTTGACGGTTAAAGCACATACAGGGTGCCCACAACTGACAGACCACCAACAACAACCCACGGGATCCAATCAGTTGGAGCAATCGGTTCCAATCCAATCGATTGGGGAGAAACAGCTGCCACCGGGTGTTTTGTCGTCTCTGTCTCCGATTGCAACGACCGTTTGGCCTCTCGAAGCTCGGCGAGGTACATTTTATCTTGTTTAACTTTTTCGTGTGACAGCAGCCGCTCTCCCAGCCGCCTGTCTTTTGGGTTTTTTTATTTTTTATACGCTGAATGTCTTCCAGTGGCGGAGTAACACTCGGGTTCGATTGTGTTGGAGCAATCGGGTTCAACACCGTCACTCTCGCGGGTGCGTCTTGTGTCATCATCATTTATAATATTAGGGCTTATAGTTCGTGGACATATATGTCCAAATTGACAGTGTTTACCCGTGATCAACGCGGTTGTCAGCGGAGCTAAGTACATTCCAAACTTGTGATAAAATGAGCAGCAGGCTGTTCTAAGAGTGTGTCCTATAAAAGGGTCGGTCTCTAGATCGCCAATCAATCCCGCGGTGTCTGGTATAGGGAGAAGTATACTAACGGTGGTAGCGTAAAAATAAATAGCCGCCGATCCGAGAGTTTTCGTCATCTCCGCACCTGCCCCGTGCAGGCACCGGGGCGGGATCAACTGATCCTGAGAATAGTGCTGCAGTAGCCATTGCTCGTCGTAAAAGGCGACTAAACTGGCTTAACGATTGGGTTCATACTTTCCGGAACCCACTATACCGGATTTGGCCCTCATGTACATTTTTGGCTTTCTTGTATGTGAGAGTTGAGTCGGGCTATGCCCCATATATAAAAGTAAGATTAGCGCTAATCCTATTACTTTTAGGGGATGGGATAAATGATGCTGGTTGTGGCGAGGGCCTGGCACCAGATCAGGGTTGTCTAATTTCAGGACTGAATATATATTTTGATTGTAAATATTGAGTTCTGAAGTTGGGATTTACCCCCTCGGACAGGTGGATACGGGACTCGACCCCGTTGACCCGTCTGCGTGTAGACTCCCTGAGGCTTGTACCTCTATGTCAGAAAAGCGGACGTTAAACCCTATTCACTCACTCACTCACTCATCTCCGCACCTAATTTGGATTCGTATCGCGCGTACATTTTATCGACCTCCGCATCCGACATCTTATCCACCTGACAAACTGAGATACTCCTACCGAGATAATGCTCCGATTGTTCCCCAGCAACCAGCGCAGCCAACCGCTCACGTCGCGCCGCGTTTTCATTTTCTTTCGGGACCGTATCGGTAGCCGTGCTGACAGGTGTTCCTACAGTTTCAGTCGTGTCGGCAGTCGGAGCGACTGTTTCTTCCATTAGCTGATCGAGAAGTTCGTCGCAGTTCATTTTTCTTAAAATTAATTTAATTATTCTTACGAGTCATAAGTCTAACATATTGCCAAGCGCACCACCAGATACTTATGATCACCGTTATGCTCACAATAAAGCTCGCAGCGGAGCAACATATTCTTAGCAATTGCTCAGCATTGTTAAGCATTTTCTCAGCATTGTTAAGTATTTGTTTATACACTCATAATATATGCTGCAATTGTATATTACCTATCATTGCAGGATGATCTCTGTACGCTGTAACTGGACCAACTCCTATATCTGAAACTCAACCCGGCCCCACACCCAACATGCATATGATACATGTGTAACATGCACTAACTACCATAGTACCGGTACAATACGCACATATCACATTCATATACATAAAACATGAATAACATATTTGGCTCCTCTTTTGGGGTGGGGGCTACCTGCTATCTGTAGCTGAAGTTCATCAGATCAACATGTGCCAGACATGAATTTTTTCTGAGCCAGAGACAAGATGTGTGCAAATCGACCCGCAGAAAGCTAAGTGAGTCAGTGACTAGAATGATGTGAGCCGCCGTAGGACGACTAGAGTGAGTTGAGTCATGGGCACACGACTCGAGAAAGAGGTGAGCCGCCGTAGGACGACTAGAGTGAGTTGAGTCATGGGCACACGACTCGCGAAAGAGGTGAGCCGCCGTGTAGGACGACCCGAATGATTAGTCATGAGCACACGACTAGAATGAGGTGAGCCCCGCCGTGTAGCGACTAGAGCGAGGTCAAGGTAAGACCAGAATGGGTTGGGTCGTGCGTACGACCAGAAATATCTGAGTTGAGTTAACAACTAGAGCATGACTCACGTTGCACTAGAATGTGCAGCTTGCAATAGAATGCGAGTCATAGAGCGAGGTGGGCCGAGTCTACTGACTAGAAATAGGTGAGTCGCTTCCGGCGAGTCGAATGATGACAGAATGGCGTCTCGAGAAGTCTGGCAAATGCTTGACTGATGCAGCACCGAAATCTACATCTGCAATAATTTATCTGAAAGGGGGCAAAATAGTCCTCTAGTGTTGTAGCAGCCCCAATACAACACAGACCAGGCCCTATGCAAAACAAAATCCCGCAAAATATGTTTGCATTTAACAGAATTGTTTTTTTTGAACTTATAAAACAAATAAAACATGTACCAATGGAGGAGACATGGGGTGGTGGCGGGTAAGCTTCACATCCACGGTGACGAAATATACACCGTAATGTATTTCGCAACACTGATGCTGGGAGAAGGTAACATTGGCGTGCCCTTCCCAAAGTCATTGACCTATTAACTAGCCAATAGATTCAATTGACAATTTTTACATATCTATAAATATATGCACGCTCTCCCCTGCTGTCTGCTAAATTAACCCATCAGGAACTCCAGTGTATCATGTAACGTTGTCCCATAGTGTATAAACTATAATTAATAATTATCATTTAAGCATTGTTCAACATTGTTCAGCAATGCTAAGTATTGTTAAGCATTTACTGGGCAATTGTTCAGTAATTGCTAATTACATTATATAAGCGGTTGGTTGGTTGATCAGTAATTGTTCAGAATTTGATAAGAATTTGCAAAGCATTTGCTAAGAATTTGCTAATTACATTGGTAAATAAGTGTGTTTGCTAAGAATAATTGCAATTACATAAATTAAGTTTGTTTTTGCTAAGAATTTGCTAAGAATTTTGCTAAGAATTTGCTAAGAATTTTGCTAAGAATTTGCTAAGCATTTGCTAATTACATTATATAAGAGGTTGGTTGGTTGTTCAGAAATTGCTAAGAATTTGCTAAGAATTTGCTAAGAATTTTGCTAAGAATTTGCTAAGAATTTTGCTAAGAATTTGCTAAGCATTTGCTAATTACATTATATAAGAGGTTGGTTGTTCAGAAATTGCTAAGAATTTGCTAAGAATTTTGCTAAGAATTTGCTTAGAATTTGCTAAGAATTTGCTAAGCATTTGCTAATTACATTATATAAGAGGTTGGTTGATCATTAATTGTTTTTGTAATTTGCTAAGAATTTGCTAAGAATTTGCTAATTACATTATATAAGAGGTTGGTTGATCATTATTTGTTTTTGTAATTTGCTAAGAATTTGCTAAGAATTTGCTAAGAATTTGCTAATTACATTATAAGAGGTTGGTTGATCAGTCTTTAGCAGAAGCTTGGCGTGCTTAGTTTCCGAAAGCATCCGTCGAACCTCAAGGTGCTCCTCGCGCGTTGGGATAACGTCGTTCTCTCGAAGACAGTCATCGAACGAGTCTCGGTCCTTGCAGTGAAAGAGGGCGACCCATTTCGTTTGCTCGCGCAGATCCTTTAGGACGGCGTTGTACTTCTGAGTGGAGATCCATACGCTTTGTCTCGCATGGCGGCCAGAAAATGCGAGCTCGGAGAGCATGTCCTTCTTTTTGGTCATCGCAGCCTTGGCCGAGCAATCGTCAATCACGTATAGGGTGGGCTCTCCCTGGAATATTTGATAGAAGACACGCAGCCAACCGTGAGGCCTGTCGCCGGGGTCAATAACGTATACCTCAGGGTCGGTCCATATCCAAGGGCGCCGCTGATAAGTCTCGTTGTGCCGCACAGTGGGACACAGGATCACGATGTGACGAAAGGCATCGTGGTAAGAGCCCTCGAGTAAGTCGAGGATGAAAACCGTTTTTCCGCATCCTGTCTGCCCACATATTATATCTCCAATCGTGAATTGGTATTGATTTTTAGTACATCGCTGAGACATATCGGCCATCTTCGATGTTGAGTTGCGCGTTCGTAATTATATATAAGTACACGTTCAATGTGCCAGCTCAATCCACCTCTTTGGTTATCTGGATCGTCACACCCTCGCTAGCGTTGTCAACTTGGCGTCCGCTACCGTGCATTTGGTCGTCGTCGCTGGCTCGCATGTCTAGCCATAGAGCGTATTTGGTAGTCAGGAAATCCGCGAGGGAGACGTCCGAGAGCTGCAGGTCTTTGGTAACCGCGGCAACCTCCGGGGAACGCTTAGAGCCGGAAGCAAAATGTTTCCTTACTTCGTCCCACTGCTGGTGCGCGCGAAGACCCGCACTGAAGGGTTGATTGGGTAATCCCTCGATCGTCACCTCTACCTTCGTGATTTTGGGGTTATAAAATTTGTCGGATTTTCTAGCACCGAGCGCTAACCGACCCTCCTCGAACAACATCAGTATACTTTTCATCGAGGGGGCGGGTACGTTGACATTAATATTCCACAATGTGTCGCTTTTGTCTTTCGTCATCTTGCGGTGGCGAAGAACTCGGTCGTAAAGTATAGCAACACGCCCGATATACTGGGTTCTGATCAATCGTGCGAGTTCGGGCATCGTGACCATGTCGTACTTCAGCGAAAAATTGTCGATCGTATACTTCGATTTCATGTCAGTGGCTATGAGAACTCGGCCGTAGTCATTGAACGTTAGTTCGTATTCGAGGCGGTCAGCCAAAGCACTCTGATAGTAGGGCATGTGACTCTCCAGTAACTCAAAGTCGAGCGGGATGTAGAATCGGTTGCCGTAAGCGGCCGCGACCGCGTTGTCGCTCGCGATGTTATCTACCTTGTCACCAGCCCCGATTCTAAGTCTGGTTACGTTCCTATTTCGGCTGGTGTCAATACCTTGATATACCGCATTTTCGCGCTCTTGTGCCGTCTTCCACAGGTCCTGGTAGCAATGGTAGACGTCGCTGTCATCGATCGACATCACCTCATTACCAGAAATCTTTATCATAGTCTTCTTGACGATGGCACGACCCAGGTTCTGAACGATGGTTCGTCCGCGTCTGTCGATGTAAGCGAAATAGTGAAAGCGAGGCGAACAGTCCCCGGCGTAATGACGTCGCTAGCTCCGAGGTTGGGAAGCGGACTAAGAGCTGCCTGGTTCTGGTCGATCTTCGAGGGGTTGTTCGTAATAACGACACTGTCTCACGCCTTTTGCCCCGAGGGGCTCACGCAGTCTGCGATATGGATTGAGTTTACGACCGTATTGACTCGAAGACATAATCTATTAGACCTGTATGGTTTTGTCTTTAATATAATAATTATTATTATAAAGATGGCTGGTCTCGATATTGGCATGGACGATTTCGACCCATATAGCCGAGGTGAGGGCTTGGACGATGATGATGATGACGATTTCGACCCATATAGCCGAGGCGAGGGCTTGGATGATGATGATGATGACTATTTCGACCCATATAGCCGAGGCGAGGGCTTGGACGATGATGCTGATGACTATTTCGACCCATATAGCCGAGGCGAGGGCTTGGACGATTTCGATGACGAAACGACCTTTATAGAGCCCCCACCCGAGAAAAATACACATTTAGAAATGTGGGAGGCCCCACCCGAAACTCCGGCATGGGCGGGCGGTGCCGATATTCCTGCGGGGATCTTCGAGGGTGAGCTGGCGTCTATCGAGGAAACGAATACTCTGGTGAAACGGTGGGAGAGTAAAGTGTCTAAACACGGCATCAAGGCCACGTTGGAGTTCCGCAGCACTAAAAGTGGAGACCTGTGGGTTAAATGGAACAAGAACTGGAAGTTGCTGACGTACAAGAACGACCCGACCAAGTTCCTCAGCCCCTCTTCATTGAACCGATATGGAGCACTCCTCACTCGAGCTCTCGGAGTGATCGATGATCAATCGCAGTTGCCCAAAAAAATGGTAAAAATCTTTCAGCCTACCGACAAAACGCTGGCGAAGACGGCCGCCACTATAGAAACGATCGAGCTCAGCGAGATAACTCGCGTAGCCACCGACGCTATTAACACGATTGAAACCACGGTCAACGAAATAAACGGCACGAAGTTTGACCCACCGTTACCTCTTCGCGAACTCCGGGGACTCGATAAGGTTCTGCAAACAACTCAGGCGAACTAGTCAATAACCTCTCCAAACTGTCAGCGCTGGACGAACATATCGCTCTAGAAGAAAGAAAAATAAAGGAAGCACGTGGCGATAGAGAATCTACCGAGCGAATCAACAAACTCCTACGGTCGTTGCGGGAAGAAAGAGAAGCTCGCTTGGAGGCTGCCTCGACTAACCGTGAGACGCTTTCCGGTCAATTAAGTCGGAGTCACGAAACAATCTCGAGGGTCCTGCACGAGGACACGACACTCGGTGAGCGTCTTCGCACTCTGTTCAGAGAGAAGGGCTTCACGATAGTAACCATCCTCACAGCTTTCGCCAAGATTATATCGACCCTAATTCTATCTATATCGTCTCTAGTTCTATCTATCACGGGTGGTTCGGCACCAGCACCAGCACCAGCGCCAGCACCAGCGCCAGCACCAGCTCCATCCGGTGGAGCCAAAGAATGGATAAAAAGACAACTAAAAGCCCTCGCCAATCTCTTGGCTAAATTAGCAGGAAAGTTGGCTGCCGCGCTGCCCGGGTTGATCGGGGGTCTACTCTCTTTCTTGCTATCTATATTATCAAAAACGGCTGGATGGCTCGCCAATAATGTTTGGGCTCTAATCGTGGCAATCGCCGGTCTCCTACTTTTAGCCTCCCGAGAGTTTCTAAAACCAAAGCGCAAGTAGTCCGATTGCCACGAGGGCAACGACGAGCCTTAATTTCTCCTCCTCGTGGGTTCCTATTGCAGAGGGTGAAACAGGAGCGGAACTCGGTGGAACACTGGGTTCAAATGAACTTGATTCGCGAATTGGGGTGGGTGCTTGCGGTTTTATGAAATCGCTTCCGCTGTTGGGGGTGCGCTTGATGATATCCACGTTCACGTTCCCGTTGTGGCCGATTTTTTGATTGGCGGTGGCGATTACGATCTGATTATTGTAACCGTCAACCGGGTCGTCTCGTAGTATCATATTGCTCGGCGCCATATAAAGACCTATACCAAATACGTAGTCTACTGGGGTACTAGCATTCTGTAAAACGTCTTGATAATTCTTGATCGCCTTCTCCAGGTCCACCGTAGCTGAGATGGCGTCCTCTACAAGTGCCAAGAATTGTTTTTGCGCGTCAAACGCGGTTCCGACTCCTATTATAGAACTGCGAGTTTGCTTCTGTGCGCCGAGGATGGCCCAGACGTACGTGCGAATGGAGTCGTTGAGGCGAGTAACACCCGCCTGTGTGAACCCTAGACCCTTATCTAACACATATGATCCCCACGAGGTATTTACCCACGCAGGTTGCTGAATTAAATCAACATGGGCCGATTTGAAAGACCATGGTACTGATGGCACGAAGTCGGTATTCTTTGTTTTTATTGGCGGTGGTGGATCTTTTTGGTGCTTCACAAACCCCATACCTGTTATGTAAACGTCACCTAAACCTAAAGTGTACCAGAATTCTTTCTATTTCCAATCCGAATCTTTTGAAACGTCAAATTCGTTACACAGTTTTTCGAACACCTTACGGTCGTATGTGCTGGAAATAGGATTCCAGCCGTCGTTTTGAGGTAGTGAAATACCTAGTTCTTTGATAATCCTCCTAATAGTATAATACACGTGAAAGTTGTAGACACTTCGGAGCATGACATTCTTGGATGCCATATGGTCTTGGTGCGAAACTCCACATCCGGCTGTTGCGCACCATACAGCGAAATTTAGCTGATTCTGCCAAAACTGCATCGGTGTTGCTTTCCACCCGTTCACAGCCTCCATCGTAATAATCTTTGGCAGCCTATATTTCTCAAACGCGTTAGGAAAATTGGTGACAAAGCCACTGTCCGGTCTAACCGTTACAGTTGGGTGTACAAGGTGGTCAACAACGTCCTTTTGTGTGTATTTACCTCCGACCGTGTACTTTTCATTAGAGCTAAAGCTAAATGCTTGGGTATCCATTGAAAGATATTTATTATGTTTGCTTCTATCACTAATGTTCAAAATGAGAGTTGTGAACTTCAAAAGTCAATCGACAACTGCTCCGGACAAAACAAGGCCGGCCTCAGATCAATCACCTTCACGGTTGGGTGGAGCTTGCTGTGGAGCTTGGGTGGAGCTTGCTGGTAGAGCCAACCTCACAATCTCGAAAGTCACCGGACTCGCGACCTTTACCGTCGAACCCGCCAACCAGGTAAAGATCACCCCGGCTTTGGCCTCAATGTTAGGATTAGCAACTTACAACGAGGATGAACTCCCTGTCTTCCCCGCGGGCGAGCACCGCCGCGATACCCCGGTGAACTTTACCTTCACAAAAACTCTCGGGGTGCACCTGGATCGGGTGAACACATCGTACAACCTGGTAGACGGCACTCCCAGCACATTGCTAAAAACTGTGCCGGCCAGCGATTGTTTCTTTGGGGAGACTGTGACATTAGACTTCCCGCACCCCGAGATGAAAGTTTTGGAATCGGGACACATCCACGAGTTGAAGATTTCTATTCTCGATGATCAAGCGAGAAAGTTGAATAACTATTACCCGATTCGTTCTCGAAATAACCGATTAAACATTAATATATATACATATTAATCATGAGCATATACGGTCCAGGTGGTCCCAACTTAGAACGGGACGTTCCCGTCACGGCCGCGGCATACGATGAAGCCGCGATGAGAAGGCTGGAGAGGGGCGTAGCACAGTCCCACACAATTTTAACTAGGGCGGTTGCACAAATGGGAAAAATGCAAGCTCGAAAACCCGTCATAACAGTTTGTGCCGAGGAGCGGGGTTCACTAAGCGAGGGGGCCTACGAATATTCATTCGGTGCCAACGCGAGCAACAGATACGGGGGATACACCATGGCAGTGTCCGGGACGATTTTTCGAATGGCGGTCTGCTCGGTCAACTTTCGCGGACACGCCACTGGCGAAGTCCGAGTGAATGTCGTCCTGAATGGTGTAGAACAGAATATTGGCATCAGTAAGCACGCGGGGCAGAGGTCAGGGTTTACTATATTCGATGATGACACTACAATTAAAGTTTCGGCGGGTAGTGTTATTAACTTTGTTACAAAAATTGCTGACCCATCAGCTTCCTCCACTGTAGTGACACTGTTAATACAACTTGATTTATGATGAATGACGAGAAACTATATCCACACTTACCTTCGGGGACGGTCGACCCGGCATCCTTTAGGATGACCAGGATCGTCGAGATACAACATATTCTACAACACGAGGGAGAGACGCGGACGGGTTATGCGAAGAAATATAGGCGGCCGGTCAATATATTAGAGGGGGTGAGCACCGCGTTAGCCTCAGCATCCGTTATAAGCGGGGTGTGGAGTGTGTCTTTATTGTCAACAATCGTCGCTGCACCGGTCGCGGTGGCCTTGAGTGGTGTAGCGGCGGGGACGGGACTGCTTTGCATGACGGCCAGACTCGTGGGCCGAAAACAAGAGGCCAAGAGTCGAAAGCACGATCGAATAGCGGTTCTCGCGAGATCTAAGAAAAACAGTATCGACGTTATCGTGTCAAAAGCGATAGCCGACAACGATATATCAGATAGCGTGTTCAAAATGGTCGTCGAAGAGATGGTCAGATACCAGGACTTAAAGGGTACTATCCGGTCCAAGGCTCGACCACAAATTCTCGCGGACGAAGATATAAAAAACTCGTTATGGAAGGGAGGGCCGACGAGAGAAAAAATCTCCTCGCCCGTCTCGGGACGTGATATGCTTATTCGCGTGTCTACAGCGACATCAGGATATTCCTCCACCAAACATTCCAGCTGTTCCGACGGCCCCTCCATACGGAACATAAAAAAAAATAATTAATAATTTAGGGCCCCGTTGCGACACCCACTGACCACCATACATTTGCTATAACCGTGTATCGACACCCACTGACCACCATACATTTGTTATAGCCGCGTATCGATATACTTTGTGGTTTTTATCTGTTTTTCTTATATTAATTAACTTTATAATTTTCTTAAAATTAATTAATAATAATTTTTACAAAACTAATTATCAAATTAATAAAATAACGAACCATCCCGGAAATTCGTGAACCTCGCTAAGTGTTTATAAATAATTATACTTTGTGGTTTTTATCTGTTTTTCTTATATTAATTAACTTTATAATTTTCTTAAAATTAATTAATAATAATTTTTACAAAACTAATTATCAAATTAATAAAATAACGAACCATCCCGGAAATTCGTGAACCTCGCTAAGTGTTTATAAATAAGTATACTTTGTGGTTTTTATCTGTTTTTCTTATATTAATTAACTTTATAATTTTCTTAAAATTAATTAATAATAATTTTTACAAAACTAATTATCAAATTAATAAAATAACGAACCATCCCGGAAATTCGTGAACCTCGCTAAGTGTTTATAAATAATTATACTTTGTGGTTTTTATCTGTTTTTCTTATATTAATTAACTTTATAATTTTCTTAAAATTAATTAATAATAATTTTTACAAAACTAATTATCAAATTAATAAAATAACGAACCATCCCGGAAATTCGTGAACCTAGCTAAGTGTTTATAAATAATTATAATTTGCTCATCATTTTTATATTTTATAGGAAAGTGATGAGCATATATACGTTTGAAAGCCTTACAACAATTGGTCTCATCTCGTGTGTGCCATTTTGTTGATCCGGTATGACGTCCGTCTCGTCTGTTTAATGGTAGCAGTCTCTAAATCTGTGTGTGTGAATTGGTGATGGAATTGTATAGCTCAAAGGTGCCGGCCTAAAAGATTTCTACCTAAGAGCTTGTAATTACATCACCAAATCACAAAATAGGCTCGCCTTACTTCGTCGGTTTCTCTGAATTGAGGAATTGGCAAAGGGTTAAAGGCGACCCGTAAAATGAGACTGTGAGCCAACAGATGCGTGGGCTTAAGAAAGGTCCCAACACCCCAGTGGCTGGGTGCCGTCTAGAAATCTGCCCAGTCGCTGGGGTTGTGTACACGAGTGGAGGCTTTTGCTATTTGTTTACAAATTATTAATAATTTGTCAATATCGTAGAAATAAATTAGCTATAGTGGAGGAGGAAAATGCCGTGTTGAAAAATAAATATGACAACGGGATGAAAATAAATCCTTTTTATTACTATAGTTTACCTGTTCAATTGGACGTTAAATGAACATGAGGTATTTATGACAACGAGACAAAACAAATCCTTTTTATTACTATAGTTTCATCTGTTCAATTGGAAAAATATGATGTATTTATGACACCACTTGTCACGTTTTTTGTGTTGGTGACCAGTTTGTGTTATTGGACGAAACGGTGTTTTATCGGAGGTGGTGGTGGTAGTATATCGGGGTGAAAATGATACCACCGTTAGGTGGTATCATTTTGACTCCCTATATACTACTCTCTGTATCAGGAGGTAGCGTAACAGCCTACACGTATCGTCTTACTTAGTTATGTGACCGTATACCGTAGCTGCAAGTGTTCCTCTTCATAAGTTGGGTGGCAGGTGGGAGAATGCGATGGATGATAATTTAACGATCGGGATTCATCCTTTCCGGAATCTGGACCGGAGACCTGGTTTGGTCCTCACGTACGTCTTTGTCATTGTTGTATGTGACAGTTGAATCTGGTTATACCACTTATGTGAGTATTACGATTATTCGTGTGTTGGGTTTTTATTTTGTTTGGCTAACTAATTGTCTCGGACTTCAGCCAGACCTGTGTCAACGTAGCAAGCATCGGCACAATCGTATATTAACTTTAAGCCGGTATACGGCGATAGTACCTATGCGCTACCCAAAGCAAGTCAATGAGTGTATCTGCTATTGATAAGCCCTGTAAAGTCGTTCCCTGGTCTACCAATAATAGTGAAATCATAATATATTATTATAAAAAATACAGCCTGTCCACACGACCACAGAAAGGGTTATAACACAACAAATAGGTGTGTAATAATTTTATACCAACAACTTTATTAAGGAATTTTGATATTATAATTCATTGACAACATAAAATTGTCTACATATATGCAATGTGACTAATTTTAATATTTACCATACAACCAATACACATAGATATGCATTATCAACAATATAGTATTTTAGCTCTAACTTATAGTATCATAACATGTTGGTAAGTGTACCATGTGTTAAGCGTATAAAGTTATAAATATAATAACATCAAATCAAATGTGCATGGTTATATGATAAAATAATAAATATGTATTATCAGCCAGTGTAATTGCCAAGCTCTGTGCATTAATTATATTAGGTTCCCATAGCAACCACTCACAACGGATGCACAAAATTAACCAAAACCATTTCGCTGTCAATATCATATTTGTATGTAATATTCTAATTATGCATATTATATTCTAACACCATCCGGTATCATGCATGGTACACGAGTATGATGAACTATACATGTACATACTCACTCACCACCATAACCATAGATACATACATGCATACTAGCAGACACATGCATACACAAACACATATAAACACTCATAAACAACACACATAACAACCCCCCCCCCCACTTTGAAATATTGTCACATCTCCATACATAAGTATAACTATGAGTAAGAGAGGTCTGATGTAAGAGAGGTCTGATGTACATGTGTTATTCCACATATAAAATAAAAGGAATTAATTATAGGTTGTAAATGGTCTATAAATCACTATGGTCATTACAAATTATTATATTATTTAGCTCAATGATTGTAGTACTATATGTAAGAAAGGACAACTCAGTGATGGAGTTCAAATTGGTAGACGGGTTAATTCAATGATGGAGGTCTGAATGGAAGAAGGGGGCCTACTCAATGATGGAGTTTACATTGGAAAAAAGGCCAACTAAATGATGGTGTTCTCAGTAGAACGGTTGCTAACTTAGTGATGGAGATATATTTCACTGATGGAACTGTCAGTGGAATGGGGTCAATTTATTGATAGAGGTCTAAGTGGGAAAAAGAAAGCAATTCAATGTATGGAAAAAAGGTGCTAAGTCAGTGATGGAGTTTATCGTGGAATAAAGGTCTCAGTGGAAGATAGGGGCTACTTAAATGATGGAGTTTTTTATGGAATAATGGGTCTACTCAGTGATGAAGGTTTCAATGGAAGATAGGTACATGTAGTGGCTAACTTAATGACGGAGGTTTCAGTGGAAGATAGGGGCTAATTTAATGATGGAATTTCCAGTGTGAATAAGGGGTAAACTCAACGATGGCGTTCTCAGTGGAAGAAAGTACTTGATACAGTGATGGTGTTCTTAGTAGGTTAACTTAATGATATAGTTCACAGTGTAAGAAGGGGGCTAATCTAGTAATGGAGTTCCAAGAGGAATACGAAGCTAACTCAGTGATGGAGTTATCAGTGGAAGAGAGGGGTCAACTTATACAATGATAGAGCATTCAGGCTAGGGTTATTTGCATTATGTCATCTATATTTCAACTTTTGATATCTTTAAGCATGTCAACCAGTTACCAACCATACAAACACCTCAGTAAAATACACAAAATACATAGAAATGTGACAAAAAATCCCCAAGTAAGGGTACACATTAAGACTGTTTGACTACCGTCAGGCAAATTCTGCAACTTGTTCATGTGCAACATATGTCGGTCAAAATTATTATTATATATCAATGTCAATCACAATCGTCACATGAGGTATTGACCACAATAATTGAAATTACATTTCTATTTGCAAAACAATAAACATCACAAAAGTGAACCTGTAACGCAACTGTTCCAAATAGGTATAATAGGGTGTATTATAGACAAAATTAGTAAATATATTATGTTTAAAAGTGGCATTAAAGTAAATATGGTGGTACAATTCCATGTGAACAAATAAATAGTGGTTAAAGATGGTCAATCGAGGTTAGTATTTGAAAATGGAAAATGTTAGCAGGAGTTGCATGATGTATTGTCAACATTTACGGTGAGTGTTATTGGAAATTAGCATAATGTCAACATTTACGGCGAGTGTTATTGGAAATTAGCATAATGTATATCAGGTGGTTAGGAATGAAATAGGGTTTAAATACTGGAACAATCACGTTACTAACTTACATTCATCGATTATAATATATTGTATGTTACAATAATATAATGACAAAATAATATAAACTTCACTTCTGTTGCTTCTGTGATCATGGTAAAGATCAGAAATTCCTATACAAAGGAGTAACATTTCTCACATAACATAGAAAAATTTGAAATATCGTACAATATCACAATATATGGCAATATTATGTTGAGAACAATAACATATATGTATACGGATTTGTCCTTGGGAGACAAAAATGGCGTGTTAAACGTTTTATACGTGCACGAACCCTCCACGCCACCGTAAGAAGATATTAAAATTAGTATGCAGATGTAGTGAATAAATTTCAATGTACCATGATCACACTGAATCAGCTACAAATCACCAGAAGTTAGAAATAAAACCGATTACATTGTAAATAATCCAATCACATTGTAAATAATCAAAACAGGTGCAAAACTATATGTTTGCAATGGTAAGATTAATAGGCTAAACATGTGTGATCACCGATAAGCGGATTAGCAGTTCAGTGATTGATACTGTGTTTATGCATAAAAAGTAAACTAAGATTGTTTTGTAAACTACTAATAATAATATGTCATGTGTTTAGTAACATATTTGACGATAAGTCTTAGGGGATGAATAGCATTATAGTTATGAATAGTCAATATTATGGGAAGAATAGCTTTAGGATTAGGTCAGTAGACAGTTATTGAGTCATTGCCCAAAAAGATATTGTATATTTAGATCTTGTCAAAATTGTTGAGTACTAGTACTCCTAGGGGATGTGTCTAGTAACACATGTGGGAAAACCTTAGGGAATAAATATTACTATGGTTAGGTCAGCAGTACAAATTAGGGATAAGCCTAAGGGGCTGAAAAGCATTGGGATTAGGCCAGCTGTCAACATTAGGGAATCTCTATCTAAATAGTTTAGTGATAATAATAATCCTAGGGATGTGGCTAGTACCACAGGTAATGATAAGCCTAAGAGGACGACTAGCACTCAGGTTAGTTAGCAGTCAGGTAAGTTAGCAGTAAAAATTAGGGATAAGCCTTAGAGTATGAAAAGCGCTAGGGTTAGGTTAACATTCAAAATTAGGGTTAGGTCAGCAGTCAAAATTAGGGGATCTTGTCAAAAATTGTTGAGTAATAATAATAATCCTAGGGATGTGTCTAGTAATATAGGTAGTGTCTAGTAATATAGATAGGGTTAGGTTTGACTTTTAAAAATATGGATAAGCCTTAGGGAATGGAAAGCATTAGGGTAAGGTTAGCAGTCAAAATGAGGGTATCTTGTCCAAACAATGTTAAGTAATAGTAATAATTGTAGGGAATGTGTCTATTAACACAGGTATGGTTAAGCCTTAGGGAGTGAATAGTACTAGGGTTATGTCAGCAGTCAAAATTAGGAGATGAATAGCATTTGGGTTAGCTCAATAGTGAATACTGAATAAATAAACCAACCCACACTGTATAGTGAATACTGAATAAATAAACTAACCCACACTGTATAGTTTGCACCTATTTATCGTCTATCGTGTATACACAACAATATTACATGGCTAAAAATATGTATAACAATGCATACAATAGTTAAAATTGCAAGTTTACAATATCACCTCTTTTGATGTTATAATAAAAATAAACTGTTTAAATTTTTATGCCACCGGGTTTCGAAGAAACGGGTGACATATAGTGTTTGGACTGTCCGTCTGTCCGTCTGTCCGTCTGTCCGTCTGTCCATCCGTCTGTCCGTCCGGGCACACAATAGAGTACTTATGGGGTAGGGGGCGTGGCCTAAGACAATAGAAGACAATGGAACTTATTCCGTACCCCGTAAGCCTATTGTGTCTTACGGAGTATTTCCTTTGATCTTTTATATATCAAGTACCTCCTAAGGTCCGAAATGTAAGTTCGTCCGTCCGTCCGTCCGTCCGTCCTTCCGTCACACTTTTCGGTTAACCACTTTGTCACAGTTTCTCAAATTTCGGTTAACCACTTTGTCACAGTTTCTCAAATATGCTGCTGGTGGCATCCGCGTTCGACAGACGCATTTCTTGTTTTTTATTATTTTAATTAATTTTTTTATTAAAAAAAAATAAAAATTTATTTTTACAATCATATTAATTTTTATAAAAAATATCCAGATTAATTTAGAAAAGAGGAATGTGTTGTCTGAAACCTGCATCAAACAATAATAAGATAAACCAATACAGATCCAGCTGAGATAGCACGTAGTGAGCCGGCTGATCCGGATCTACACTGTTAAACATTTTATTATACATAAGGTGGTGACATTGTAACATTTCTAATAATTTATATTGGTTGAATATTCAGTAATATATAATATTGATTATCTACATAACCCCAGGTGAAAGTCATGACATATAACTAAAAATTAAAATAGATAAGACCAAAGTAATATATACAGTAAGTATATAATAATAATGAGCCATTATTATTAACAAACTGAAGTAGTTTATTGAAAACAATTGTTCATGTCAATGTTAATATATATTTATATGTAATAAGCTAATCAATAACAGGCAATATACTAAAATTGGCTATATGTGAACAATTGACTCCAATATGTATGCACTTTCTTTTTTATAAATTTGTTTTAAAATAAAAATTTCTTTAAAAAAATGTGTGCTGCCGTACAAAATTATATTCAATCAAAAAATGTGCCGTTGTAAAAAGATTCCACCCGGAGCTAAGTAGTATCGTAATAGTCCTGTCTTTATGTCACATCGGGAGCCATGCAGAATCCCATATCTGGTTATTTTGTTTGTTGGGGTTTAACGGCTTATCAACAGCTAAGGTCACTAAAGGCCGGGTCAAAGGGTTAATACTAAATACCATATATTATCTATACAAGTATATGTACATGTTCAAGTACATATACAAATGGGGAAAACCACACTTAATCAGAACTGAATATTTATAATCACAAAAATATATATTCATCCCTGAAACCAGAACAATCCCGACCAGATGCCAGGACCTCACAACATCCATAATCACTTGTGCCCTCCCAAAAAACCGTATGATCAGAATAATACAATGTATTGAGACCATAGAAGGTACCACAAATTGGATGATTATCCAGAAAAAATACAAAGTTAAATTAACAAGGTAGATAAAGAAAAAGAAAAAGAAAAACTGCACCACTCCCATAAGCAACATACACAGAACTAGTCTGTACATGTACAGTGATTTTGAAATCATGTATTTACCAGAATTGTCCTATTGATAATAAATGTTCATAAATATTTTACCATATCAGTCTAAGTAGTTACCCACAACACGTATTGAAACATTATTTGCAGACACTAGTGTCAACATGTATATTGCTATGTACTGTACCATCAACATAATATGTTTTTAGTTAGTATGACTATCTTGTGTATCTAATGTAGATGCTTATAAAGATGTGGGAAGAATATAATGCATTGATGGAATCACTCCCACTGGGCCAAGTCTTTGCAACAATGTTAATGTAGATTCAATGTATACACTTAGTAGTATAACAATAGACAATACATTGTTTACACAGGTGTGTTATCATATGCCCTAACATAACAGTCTCAATATATGGTGCTTTGCTTATGCAATATATAACGTGTGCATACAAGGTTTCAATTATTTGTATACAGTAGGTAATACTCATGAATAACACCGCATATTGAGTATCATAATGTATCGATTAAACAAACCTTAACATGCAGTGTTATTAATATTACCACAACATTTAACGTTGTGCTTTAATATGCAAAAATTCAATACACGTATGGCAGTAGCATGTTAAACTGAATTACAACAAGGTGGCTGTCTATAACATGATAAAGATATATGTACCATTATAGCATATATACATGTACTAACCTGGGGACCACTCCTACGGCATGTCCATCCACGCCTACATGGTAATATGAACCATGTGTCTATCTTTAAAATGTTAATGAAATATTATAATAGTAGACTATACATTAACCTTTCTGTTTGCCTAACGTATAGCGTCATACATGATGCGTATCATTTTCATTTTATTTTTTTATTATTTTTTATATTTTATTATTTTTTATTATTTTTATATTTTTATAGACAGGACAACACAACGTACTTTTATCAGATGGTGATATCTTCCAATATGTATATAAATCTGGTAGAAGGCTGGAACATTATAGTTATTTAAATCACACACCTTGTATATGTACATGACGGCAAAGCACTGGACAATTCTGCATATGCCAGAATTGCAGTGGAACCTCCCTAAACAGGACAACCTGGGAGACCTGTCAGTGGGAGACCTGCCAGTGGGAGACCTGTCAGTGGGATGGGAGACCTGTCAGTGGGAGACCTGTCAGTGGGAGACCTGCCAGGGTGTCCGGTTTAGAGAGGTTCCACTGTAGTAAACAATATAATGATTGTCTTCTTTAGTCATTCTCGATTACACATTTACCCGTTATTGCTTATACATATACTGTAAATACTGTTTTGTATTTGTTACTACTATTTTAAATAAATATTTAATCAGTTACACGTATCCGTTGTGCTTTCTACGGAGCCTCGCAGGGGACATCTCGAATTAACAATTCGTTGCCACGATATAACTATTCGTTCCCTCGAATTAACAATTCGTTCCCACGAAATGACGATTCGTTCCCTCAATTTAACAAGTTGTTCCCTCGAATTAACAATTCGTTCCAACGATATAACAATTCGTTCCTACGAATTAACAATTCGTTCCCGTGGGAACGAATTGTTAAATTGAGGTAACGATTTGTTAATTCGTGGAAACGAATTGTTAAATTGAGGGAACGAGTTGTTATTTCGTGGGAACGAATTAATAAAAAAACAATCCATGTCCGCTGTTGGGCTTCGTAGCACGATGTTCAAATATAAAAACAATCTACGTCCCTGCGGGGCTCCGTAGCTTTCTGTTCTGCACACTAATGGCCGCCATTTTACACGAATTCTATGAATTATTTAAAGAAACAAACACGCACGAGCAATTACATGTTGACACCACACCCATATATAAAACTAACATAGCGGTAATGCGTTTAGCATATTGATATTAATAATAATACGCAACAAAAACATAACAGTTGTGGTATAAAGGTGTAATAATGCATATACAATACGGCCGACCTTTTGAAATGTATATCCAGTTTCTGGTATATTTATATACAACGTCGTTGTTTCAGCAGCCACATAGTGGTTAATGCAAAAGCAATTCTGATATGTGATAAATGACATGTTATACAATGCTTATAATACAAATTTCACGATAAAAAGAGAAGTGTGTAAATCCAAAATGGCCGCCATTTTATACGAATTTCGTAAATTATACTTATAACTTTGATATTAATGTCGGTACCACATACCCATTCAACACTGCAAATACCACACGCATTTTATACACATTCGTTGATCTACAGCTTACTAAACGCATGAAAAGGAACATACACATATTAATTCGCATAGTTAAGATATCCATTACTGTAAAATTGGAACAGCAATTTCTGGAATTTAATTCACGTATTGCACATAACATATCAGACAAGAGCAAACCGATCAGCTTCATCGATTGAACCATTGGCATGCCTAAAGAAGTTTCTCTATACCGTTTGAGGCAAATATAATTTGCATACTTTCAAAATGGCCGCCATTTGGTACAATATGTGTAGCAATGAAACTAAACCCCCATATATATCTTATCGGTAGCAGCTGAATAAAAATGATAATTATGTATTAAATATCTGCTTTATTATGACTAGAAGCTGTACTACATACCTGTTTTACGTTTACAATATAGTTTACGTTGTGCTTATCATTGCACAGGTGTTTCTTTTATTAAACGTGTAATATCCACTACCAACTCTCATTAGTAATACTATATCTGTCTTAAGATTGGAACATATTGTATAATGTGTTATTGCATTTTGTATTTTGTCTCATGCATTACCATGTACTGCATACTGTGCAAGAAGAAACGTTTATATGAGTAACAAATTGTACACAATTCATATGACAAAATCAAATTTAAGCGAAATTATGTAATATAGCCAATTAATATAATGTAACATACATCATGCATGCAGTTTCAGCTGCAATTTAATCTATGCGCAAAATTACCGCCAACTACGACTAAACAAAAGTTAGAAGTGTCGACATTACACTACTGTTGTACACTGTTCTGTTATAACTACTTTGTGTACGTAAACATGTAATATAGATGACAATCCATGCAACCAACATGTGATATGAATATCCAGACTATATGAGGCTGACATACCTGTTTGAATACGTAGCGAACATTAGATATCACTGCATTCATTTAATAGTTTGTCCTCCTTACTCATTGCTTACTTTATGTTGATTACTGACCTCAGGGAAACATGACGGCAAAGCAAGCAAGAGGGGTAGCATGTGTGTTTTGATCAGTAACATTACACACAATATCAAGATACCCATGACTATCGCCGAACACGTCTTTCGAAACAATGTATACTAAGCAGTTCACGTTCTATTTCTAGCTGATTGTCTGAGCGTGTATTTGTGGGACCGTGTACCGCTAATCATGGAATCCATGTTCGTGCCAATTCAATACATGACCTACATGCACGTCTTTGGCACATTATACTTACCTCCCAGTCCAGGAAGTGGTGTTCGGTCTATCGGATTATCATTTTCTATTTTCCATGCACATGCATGGTTAACCGAACTTAAGTGTATCAATATATATCTTAGTTTTAGTGTAGATGGGCTATTAATAAGTACAACCCAATATGGAATGGATATGCCATTTGTTCATGTAGCACATTCACATGTAGCACATTCACATGTAGCACATAAACTATTTGTATACACATGTGAGTTTCTGACTAATCAACTATATGTATGTTAATTGTTCGACTTGCAGGCCGCGTAAAATGATACAAATTCCAAACAAATGCACTATAAGAAGTCCCTCTAGTTGCAACTACACAAACACATTCTGGAATGGTATATGTTTTTCATATGCATGAATTCCATAGCCAGCAGAGTATGATTCAGAACTGTAAGTACATTTAATAATATAACAATGTTAAATATTGCATGTAAACCAATATAAAATAAATCAGTACTCCAACTGCTGGTCGTGGAATGCATGTTTATGCCACGTTCAAAGCTCCACCGCTATGTGCGTGTTATGTGTTTAACCTTATGTATTGCGTTTCTAGTATACATGTAGGTTCATGTGTCTCGTTTGGATATATTGTTATGTATTGTCCATATTATAGCATGCACAAAGATAATAAGTTATGACAACAACAAAACATTTATGAAACGGCCACAAAAATAATTTATCCACATGGGTTGTTTATCATATCTGAAAAGATAACAAACAGAACTAGGAATACATGTATGAACTTGTATCATGAAACATGAAGACTTATAAGCAAAATGAATAATGATACTGGATAAACCACTATGTTGACGTATATGTTTCGACTAATTTCTCGTGACACATTATGGTGGATGCTGATATGTGGTAGATATAATATATCACCATGCTTTGGTTTTCCACACACAGCTTGTCATACAGTGCACCTCTTTTCTGTTATCACCAATGGTCAGTGTGGTCTATTATATGTGGTCTCATTTCGGTATATTGTCAATATTCTGAATAAAACAAGCAGTACAACAGCTAACTTTGGACAGGTCGAAGTAGAAGTATTATATGTTCAGCTCTAGTTTTGATGCCCCAACCAGGATACAGCAATTACTGACAGTGCGCAGTAATACTACTAAGACCAAAACAAAACTATTTTATTATAATATAATATCCGCCCAGTATGTGCAGCATGCCAAGGGGTAAAACAGTCTCCTTTTCGTTTCTTTGTTTAGTGTCATAATTCCGCCGATAACATAAACATGATAAATTGTAATATTTCGTAAATGTGTTGTATTTTCTGTTAACCATGACATACTGTTTGCATATTTGCGATACATGATTTCATTATATAGCTACCCAATAGGCCAATAGTCAAAGTCAAATGACGTTTGCGCTAAAGCTTCTGGCAAAATTCGCGTTAATATACTACATTGTATCCGTCAATCGAATTGGCGGCCGGGGTTATCCATTGATGTCAGAATATTAGTTTTATATTGTTTATTTGTAAAGTACCTTGCCATTAATATACAACGCATACACCAAGTTGATTTCTGCTGTATTCCTTTTACGACCGCATACTTGTAACATTGGCTGAACGAGCAATTGCCGTTGAACGATGATGGCTGGTATACGTTTAATAGGAAAATTCAAATTAGTACTTAATTTAATAACTGATAATAAATATAGAGTATTAACAGTATTACATAAACACTTTAAATAACCGGACCGTTGTGCATGCATATATAGCAGATACTGATTCCATTCAACACAACGGCTGTACATATATTTTAAATACTAAACAAGACAATACGTAGGTAGCAACCGTGTTTTGTGCAGACATAAATTACCAAAACAGTAGATGTGTCCAACATATCAACTCGATTAACACATGTTGTATTAAAAATCTGACCTTTCTGGGTGTATAATTATTGACTAATATTTTTACAATTATTTTAAAGACGGGCGGACAGTAATGTTCTATATATACAATTAATACTTCCAACGTGTACGATTACGACATATCAGTATAAACAGCATTGCAACGTTTAATTTCGGACGGAAACATGATGTACTCATTGATATAGTCAGGGCCTATCAATTAACAGTTAATAGTCGACCCAGATATAGTGAGTATGCCAATGTATGTACATGTACATACATGACAAAATGCCTGTAAAATGGCGGCCATCTTTTATTTATGCAAATTATAATTATATTCCTTTAACATATGAGAAGTAAATCTTTTGCAATGTGTCACCTCATATGTGTCAGAAATTGTTATCATTTCCCTTCTGGTATTACTGGTACAAAATGATGCAATTTCTGTTAGCAGATTAACACTGGCCGCCACCCTTTTTCATATACATACATATTTAATCGTTAATTATCTTCTGACATATGCCATTGTTAGCATGATTGTGTATACTCATCTATTTTGCCTTATATCGAAGCTGTTCATGACAGGCAGTGTGTGCCAACAGATCAGCATAGTCAACATAATTTGTATAAAATGGCGGCCATCTTGGATTTATTGAACGTGTAGATGTCACAAAATAGCCTGGTAAACCGGTGGATGCATTATATTTATTAATTAGTACACCGAAGTAATTGGTTGCGAAAATTCCCTTCGGTTATGCATGTACATCTACATTTTTATGCATTCCTAGGAGAGAAAACATTTCTATAAAAACTAATTGTAATTTTCATTTCAAACAATTAACTTACTGCCATCTTGTTGTTTGTGGAACATTAACCAAGGTTGTGGGCACGGACTGCCATGATGCTTCTAACACATGTAATGTTCAGGATACATATAGTGAATGACTGATGGCCGTATTACTTCGTAACTTGTGTCGGGTACCAACATTGATAGCACGTCTTTGTCAATTTATTTACATATTTTAGGAAATTCCTGTAAAATGGCGGCCATCTTGGATTTTCACAAGCTCGGTTCAAGCATATATCGATTGTTATATTTTAGATAATGTATTAGCAATTAAATAAATTAAGATGCGCCAATATGACCCTTCTAATATTGGTTCCACAATGTAATATATATCCTACGGTAGCCGATGCTTTTTTCACTGGCGGCCATCTTGTTTATACAAATTAGTGGGCTTAAGCTACTACTTTGAAAAGTCTAGTATGTGGAAATGTATACTGTGTGTGTGTCTAAATACATTGGCACCAGAAATCTTTGTTTCGCTCGGATGGTACCGACAACCCTAACGCGCCCAGGGCCTAACTTTTTGTAGGAGGTCTATGGGAAAATCCTGCGCTGACCCCCACTCCCTCGGCTGCCCACCGCCGCGCCACTGCCCTTCCCCCCACCACACCGAGAGGGCAGATACTGTTAGGTGTGTCTGCTTAAAAAAGTTAGTGTGTGGGCTACCCGTCTCGATCATGTCTGTGAATTTTTTTTTTTAGCTGACGGTACCTGATTTGATTTAATATAAGTTTCTTCAATTTAATTTTTAAATGTACGCTAATAATTCAAACGTACTTTGTAGATTCATTCACATGTTTGTATTTGCGTGACTCACTGACAGATGCCTGCGCGACAGCATACGTATTTATTTACTAAGTGGAATGTATAGTAATGCAAAATTATCCATTACTGTGTATTTTTAAATGTGTATGGGTTTGAATTGTTGATAATGGGTTTACCATTTGAAAACAAATATATATACATAAACCAGCAAATGTCGGGAAAATGTGGCGATGTGACATACAGATTGTATAATTGTTACAAAATGTTCTGATAAAAATACCGGCAGTAAGCATAATAGTATTGGTGCGTGTATATGTATATCCTCTCGTCGGGAATAATTAATTTGAAAACGAAATTTGCAATTCAATTGTGTTGCGTTTCAGAAAAAGTACATTCAACGCCTTTGTAAACAAAGAAATGAATGGCCAACAAAGCTATGCTAAAAAGCACCGTCGCGTACGTACATGTATTATATTTTTAATTCATGTCTGCACACTATATAATCCAGTCAGTGATATACACTCTAAATTTGTACCGACCACAAAATTGCGACATTTGTTTGAAGCGTCTCGTTTGAATTTAGAAGCATTGAATCTTCAAATATAGAATGTGTGTATTCCAGGGCGGATTCACGTAGGGGAAAACCCGGTGCGCGCCCCCCTAAAATTTGGCGAGTAACGATATGTTTGCGCTCTAAAATGCGCCATAACGCAGCAAAATGGGGTATAGATATCAAAACTATTCCAGAGGGCATACCGCCGGACCCATCTAGCAGTCACCCCAGTCGACGAACAAACGGTGCTAGTTCGAAAATATAGTAAACTATTTCAATTGAGAAGTCCCGCCACCCCCAGGCGCGGATACAGGGGGAGGGGGGAGGGGGAGGGGGTCCAGGGGGTCCGGGGGACCCCCCCCCCCCCCCCCCCCCCCCCCCCCCCCCCCCCCCCCCCCCCCCCCCCCCCCCCCCCCCCCCCCCCCCACCCCCCCCCCCCCCCCCCCCCCCTGCTCCCGGCAAATAAAAAATTTAAAAAATTTGAGGAAATCGCATCTGCGGCGATCTGGCATTTAAAAATTTCCCCCACCCCCGACCCCCTGACTTTACGATTTCGCGCTCGCGGAGGTCGGCTATGCCGAATTGTAATTACAGGACCCCCCTGCAATTATTTCTGTACCGCCCCTGAGACCCCCCCCCCCACGTAACCTGAAATCCTGGATCCGCCCCTGGTATTTGCTTTATATTATTTACACGCCTCCGACTAGAACGTCCCTTTGATAAAAAACTATAAGGCAGGGATTAACAATATTTTCTTGTAAACAATTACTGGATTTACAGTTATTGAGGTCAATAAATGTAAATCAATTAATTTAAATTTCCAGGCGATTCTAAATTTGCACTTATGAACATTTTAGTCGTACGAAGTTTAGTGAAACGGGGCCGTTTCACAAAACTTCGTTCCCCGTTTCACTAAACTTCGGACGACTAAACGTTTAGTGAAACGGCCCCCTAGCGATTGCCAATTTGAATTAAATTGCATAGGGTAGTTTGTCAGTAAGCATTGGGTAGATATATGTATGAATACCATATAAGAATGGTTGACCCGTAATATGGGAGAAAACCGGAGTACCAAGAGGAAACCCACTTGTCTGGTCTGGCGACTACCATACCTTCTCATATACTGCCCCGTGTGAGGATTGAACCAGGACCCGTATTGGTGATACAGAGTGGCATGCGGTTCTCTTATCAGGCGAATTGAAATTCCTGGAGCGCAAGATTGCAATTCGCGTTACCATTAATTGCAATTGGACCGCAATCGGACTGCAATTATGTGACTGCGGTCCAAAGAGTTGGTTGCGGAATTGTAATACTTATAGCGCAGTTAGCGCTGCGCTCCGCTTTTAATTGCAGTTTATGCTCCTTTGTTTCTTTAAACTGCGAAAGAATGACCGCTTTACGCTGCGCTCTGCTGTCAAACCAGCCGACCGCTCTGCTTGACCAATTTGCAATGCGGCAATAAAATCGAAATAGTTGACAAACGTATCCGTGTTCCAATCCAAAATGTTATCCCATCTATTTAATTCAAAGTGACTAGAAAGTCAGCGGTATTGGTGATCTGTTTTTTTGGTGCACAACTATAAATCGGCGGGTTATTGCGAGACAAACAGTGAAACATTGACCTTGACAATTTCTTGGACAAAAAAATATGTCGTCACTGCCGTTCCGAATATCAAGAACAAATTAATAGACACCACCATACTCACAATATATTTATTTTCATATAAAATCAAATTATAATGTGTGGTCTACGGTATAATATGGCAAAACTAAGCATCAATTTTGCGTTTTGTTTCCGTTTTCGTCGGTATCAAATTACGTTTTCCTATTTTGTTAACATTACTTCGACGCGATCCTATAGTCGACATGACAATTTCTGAGATCAACACAACTTTTCATAATGTCTTTCAATTTCAAGCTGCAAGGAGACTGTGAATTGCATATTAACCATAATAACATGGTGAACATATTGATAATAATTTTAAAAGAAAAGCATATTTTAATGTTCGAAACCTGATCATAAAAAAGCAATTTATTTTGGAATAAGATTTCTATTACTGCAAACGTTCTGTTCTGGCTGTTGATTTCTATTAGCCCGAATCAAATTTTGTGAAGATAATATTTATTCCGGTGATAGCCATTTCTTTAAAATAAAACGGTTTACTTGTGTCACAGAGTGAGAAAGATAAATAACGGCCCGGAATCGAACCAGGGACCTCATGTTTACCGTATCATGCCTATGGCTCTACCGAGCAAGCTAACAAGGCACAGATGATACACACTTCATCCCCATAGTCAGCTGCGTACTGTGACATTCTTCTCCACCAAATTGAAATTCGTCCTCGAATTCCATGTTTAATATTTGTCTCCGAATTCCATATGTTTGGCTACAATTTTGGGAGTATTTATCAGTCGCGGTCCTTCTAGTCCTGTCCCTGATATGAAGACCATTGCCCCACATAATTGACCTGGGTAGACATCGGAACAATGGGACATTACTCTGCTGGGGACCATTTTCAAAATGGCCGCCATCGTCAAAAAAAAAATTTCCGTTTCGGATCAAACTGGCATAAAATCATGTGTAATATATCGTTTTGTACTAATTTCAGGTCGAGGAAGTCATTTTTACCATTATTTTCTCATTTCCAGTGATGAGATAGCTCTAAAAACAAAATGGTTGCCAACAGCTATAGTCAAAAACGGTTATTTTGGACTGAGTGTAAAGATAGGTATAGAATGTGTTCAATTGTCTGGTTGATGTCTTAAATGATTAAATGAAGTAGAAAACAGATGGTGTATTGAACACAGTGCTTCATTATCACATACTTCACAAGTAAACGGCTGTACTCCAGTATGTATATGCATGTGTTTAGAGAGACTAGAACTCTGTAAAAATGTGTTTAACATTGCATTATTACAAGATGTAATGACATTTCCGATGTTATTTTCATTATTTTCTCATTTATTTTCTTGGAAGAAGCCAGCGAAGATAGTCATATTGTTGCTCCAAAACATGCTCCCTTTCAAGAAGCAGGACATTTCTGATGTTAAACTAGATACGAAACAACAATCTCGCAACAGTTAGTGCTGTTTACACATTGTTCATTTCCTTTGTGACAAAAGTGAACACATTTGAGTCATTGGATCGGCACTTACACCTCCTGTCACATTTACCAGTGCATTGGCATAGCACGAGAATGTTAGGTGGGAGGGGATAGAGAAATCGTTCGGGGACGAGAACACCGCTCTCGTTGGTCCAACCGAAATCTTTGGGGTCCAGACTGTCATGGTTTGGTTGCAGGAGTGTGATGGCATTCCGTATCACAAAGAAACATCTCCGTACATGACCACATATGGCTGAGGAAGTTGGAGGTAACTCATTTAGAGATTTACCTTTCAGATAGGAATCATATCGCAGTGTATCGAATGTGTCAACTGTTGTGCTTGAGCGAGCACCTGCCCAAAGTCGAACGAGGTATTGTTCAACAACACGGATGTCAGCCTCAGTCAGTGAATTGGTTTCTGCAAATTTGGTCAGGGACATGGGCTGGCACACAAGAGCGGCATGTTTTGTGCCAACTTTACTGACGGCGTCGTCACCAGAGAGAACATGAGCTTTGATGAGGATACTACAGGTATCTGCTCCTAGCCTGGTATGGAGTGTGTGTAGTGGTATCTTTCGTCTGTGCTCTCCTGTTCCATATTCAATCCACAGCTCTTTGAGACCTTTGGTTTTGAAGACTGTCATGTATCGCAGGATGAGCGCAATACTATCTGTGTCATTGGATATGACTACAACTCTATCACATCCTCTCTCTACGCTCCATGCTATGTGTGAAATCAGCCTGCAGTCTGCTTCCTCTTGGCAGCTAGAACACGTGGGCACATCAACAGCTGATCCAGGTTCCGCTTGAAACTGTGCGTTCATGACTTCATTGTCCACTACCATTCCACTGACAACAATGTTACTGTGGTCCCTTAGTGCTATGTTTCTTGTGATGATTTGAAGGCTTTCTTTGTTTTTGGAACTAGCCCAGAACTTCCCCATTTGCTGTGGTATAGGGACTGACTCTGTCATGGCTACTACATCTATCGTGCCACCGGCTTCTTCTGCCCGTCGCCCTATCTCTCCTTCCTTGACTGACAGCTCGCAGTAAGAGTCGAAGACAAGGTGGGTACATTCAGAATGACAGATGCTCCCTTGCATAGTTGAGGACAGTTTCAATGGCTTGGCCGAAATGTTGAAGATCGACAGGTTTGGATATTGTCTAATTTTAGACATGAAGTCAAGAACAACATCAGTTTTCATATGTGAAGGGTTGAACACAGAATCTGTTGGAAGTAAGTGCTTTTCAAGTTCAGCTACAAGTTTTGACTTTTCTGGCTTGGTACAGCGAGGAAATGTGGCATCTCCATCAAACAGTGGGCTGGTGTCGAAAAGGTCGTGACTCACGACTTGCTCAACTGTGTAACCTCGTTGCTTAGCTATCTCAACAGTACGTACACTAGCAGCAAGTTGTTTAGTAGTGACGACTGGTTTCTTGGGTTTACCTGTCGGGTACTGTCCGGCGGCTGGCTGTGTGTCAAAACGTGGAAGCTTAACCTTAGAAATAGTGCCAGACAGGCTTGACTGTCTTCAGAACAAATCGCTCATTCCGGTATCCCTGGTAGATTTTCTCACCAATTTCAAATGCTCTGAGCAGCCTAGCCTTCACTTCTGTAGCAACCAGCTGGTGCGTCACGATGTTATGTAATGAAACATTTATTGTGGTCACTGCGAATGGATTCTGACGCTGTGAGATGAAATCCAGTAATCGCGATACGTTTTCATCAAAGACAATTGCCTTTCGGCCACGGAGCTCATGATGTATAACTGTTGCATCAAGGTGTGCCATCAACCCAGCATTGGTCAGATGGTTGAAGAGGTTGGTGATTCCTGTGATCTCGTGAAACAGGAGTTCGAACTCGGCCACTATTGAAGCATCACCCGAGCTGCCCACAATCACATGTCCACCCGGACCTTTCTCAGATCTGTTGATGGTCTGCTCGTGTTTCATGTCAGGTGAGACGGCACTGAACTTACCCCCCTCTCTGTCTTGGATCACAAACTGACCCATCATGAAGCGGCGAAACAGCATGGGTTGCTCAACTTCCATAACTTCAATCCTCTCAAGGTACCATGATGCATACCTAAGGTAGTTGATACAATCAAACACTGTGAACATTTTCATCGATTCTCTCACAGTGGCAATATGGAGTGGCCAGTTCCCTTCTCTGTCAGCAGTGATCATCTTCTTGATCACAGACAGAATGCTCTCGAATAAGCCCAAGTATTTGCAGAGCTCTGACTTCGCTTCACACTCAGCTGTGAACGCCTCAAGCTTCACACGCAAGTTATCAGAGCTAGGCACCACAGATTGAAACTTGTCAACCAGATCTGGGGGGATATTGTGATCACTGAGACTATCCTTCAAATCACCAACAGAGTGCACGAAAGGAGTGTGTGAATCATCCGAATTCATTTCCCAGAAAGCTCTCCATTTCAGAAGATTGAGCACTTCACCCACAATTAGCATACCTTTGAATGCTCGCACATAGTGAGAACCAGCTAGGACTGATTGCAGTACTTTCTTTCCAAAGACTTCAGCCTCAATCAATCCATCATCGAAGCCGTACCTGTCAATAAACGTCCAGCGCAGCGCAAGAGTACTTTGCAGTAATGGAACATCCCCATCATTTGGTATATGTCAGCAAAGGTGTCAGGTTCTGTCAGAACCACTTCTGTTACTACCTGAAACACCCCCTCATCACTGAATACTGGTAGAATAGACTGGTTCAACTGTTGACGTACACTTTGGAAGTTTGTAAGAGCTTTGCGGACAGTAGCATAGTCTGTTACAGGTTTTGGAATCATTGGTAGGAATCCAACTCTCATCAGAGGAACATTTGCTTCAGAAACAAGCGCATGAATGCTACCCCAAGTCGGAAGATCACCTGGCAGACTTGCCGTTAAATTTGGAAGTTCAGATCGCACAAGTGTAATGACAAACTCAGTTTTATCAGAGTCTTTCGCGCTTGATCAGGATCACACAAACCCAAGTTGCTATTTTCTCGAAGGACAAAATCTGGTGAAAGTGATGGTCGAACAACACTTTTGCATGATGTGGTACAATATGACAAGGTAACTTCTGACCAGTGGGGATAGACGATTTTGTTAAGCCTGTTGAAGATACATTGGGCTTAGCAGCTGGTGCACTGACTTTCTCCTGGAACAATACCATAGCAGTATAGTGCTTGCTATGTGTGCCTGAAAGGGATGACTCGTCCGAGTAGTCGCTGTTGTCCATGGCCCGATGCAAAAATCACTGCTATTAAAATGACTGGGAATTGGGGTACCGTCAGCTTCTGATTTGAGAACCGCATATGAGGAAAGGAGGCTTCGAGCTCTTCGGACTTCATTATAACTGGTGGAAACCCCAATGCGATTCAGTGTTGTGATGAGAGCTCGACTCCTTGTCTTGCCGTACACACTTTGCCCAACCATGGCATGCATTGGGGTCTTTTGTCGGCCCTTGTGTATGTGGTATGTTATTATTTGAAACAGACAGTGTCAACTGAGTGTGAAGTGTTTTGACTGACTTGTCTGCCTCATCATCATTATCCTCCTCATCACTATCATTCGGGCATTCTTCCTCATCATAATCATGCATGAGGGCTTGAATTCTTGTCATGCGAGCTTTGGGAATATTGAAGAGAGATGAGAAAAATGTCAATAGTCCATCTGGCATCTGAGTCTTCTCCCGTGACTCCTTGATTTCTTCAGAATCACAGAACCTGTCGCCCAATCCAAAATTAACCTTTCGGATGAGTCCTCGCAGCAACGTACCAGATTGTCTCATGATGTCTAGATTCTTGATTTTGACAATAAGATCTCTTGGCGAACATGGGACGAATATACCATCTCTGATGCATTTCGCCTGGGGTTCTTGACAAACTGGATCCTGTCACCATAGTGATCAATCAAGAGTTGTTTCACATCTCTGTTCCGGATATTCAAATCATCGTCACCAGTGTTTAGAGATACCATGAAGGATGCAATTTCACTTACAGTGAAACCATAACCTTTCTCCAGGAGAGGATCTATCTGCTTCACTGCTTCTTGAAAGAGAGCATGTTTTGGAGCGACAATATGGCTATCTTCGCTGGCTTCTTCCGAGCTGCGCTGGTAGTTGAGAATGTATTTATTGATGCATTGTTTGTGACAGTATAGATCAGCCGCAAACACAGCCTCTACGGAATTCACATCTGAAACCCTGTCAAATACGTCATCACAGTTGTGATGTGTTGCAAGTAAAAATAATTTTGCTCGTTCCCTCTCGCAGATGCGGAACTTTTCCCTGCTTTTTTGTCCTTTAATTGTCAAAGAAAGGTTGCCACATATGACACAGGGGATGTAATTTGAATGTATATTTGAACTAGGCTTGGATCTGACGTGTGTTTCACTGCGTAGAGACATTGGCGGTCAACATTCATCACCCTGGTCTACCTCCATCTCTACCACTTCTCGCATGCCTTCTGTAGTTGCCTTTCTGGAAATAGCTTCAATGGTTTTCTTCATTGTATACACCTTATAGCATGTGTCAACATGGTAAACATAGCTTTGATCGTCTATGGTTCGAAGGCGTTTAGCAACAACATCTTGTCTAACTGTCCCCAGCATGTTTTATTTTCTCGCGACCATTGGGAGTTGATGATACGCGACTCTTTCTGTCATGCTTTTCACAAATGATGCATTGTTTCAAGTCAACATCACAATATTCATTATGTGTAAGTTTAACACCATCGAGGACAGCACCGGCTGAGGTTAATGATGATGTTGATGGTACTGGAGTTATGTCACTCATATTGAAGAACTAATTAGTAGTATATAAACACAATGTATTTTTACAACTAGTAGCATTCAGTTCAACTTTCAGGAAGAAGAAACTCCACAATAAACATCGCTGGCATTTTAACGCCTGCTGGTACTTTTAAAAATGGTAGCGTTGTTAAATGGTATAACGCCAATTACACATATTGTAATGTCCTGACACGCAGAATATATTTTTAGAATCTATTTGATTCTGTGCTTGCTCAATCGATAAAGATATTGTTCTACAACTGCGTTCTTGATTATAGCAATTTTCTGCGATTTTCTCTTGACAATTTTCCGCACTCCTGATAATCCGCATTATGGCCGAAGTAATGATGGAGACCGTAGTTTCCAGGAGGACGAGTTAATCTAGTCCCGACATAAAGACCCGTATACATTGAGATGTACCCGAAATTTCTCAATGGATTTCTAAAAGGTCCATTGCCACACATAATTGAGACGCGCCGCGACATAACGTACCTTCGGGTATTTGGATTTTTTCGCCGTAAATTGTAAGGGAAATTGAAACGTAATGATCGTGAATAATGTACGAATTTGGCGCAAATTTAAGAGCAGATGCGGAATTGAATTCCGCGATGCGGAATTGAATTCCGCATTTGGACTGAAATTTGTGTCAAATTCTGACGTCATTTGCAGAAATTATGTTAACTTTTCGAAACCATCTACGGCGATAATTACAACTACCTGAAGGTACGTTATGTCGCGGCGCGTCTCAATATTGATTAATGTTGAATAAGAAGTCATTGTATTACAACAAGTAATCCATATAAACGTACATGTACATTTTTATCAACATTTGTGCATCTGGTATAAAATGTAATAGCAATTTAATAGTATTCGAAATTAATCGGTCATGATTTTTTTGTCAATAAAATATATTTTTGGGCTTTTTGGGCGCCATTTTGATTTTTTGATGTCTCTCGTCAGTGCAAATGAAAGAATGATGGTAAAAACGAATTCATCGACCTGAAATTAGTACAAAACGATATATTACACATGATTATATGCCAGTTTGATCCGAAACGAACAACAACAAAATGGCCGATGGCGGCCATTTTGAAAATGGTCTCCAGCAGAGTAATGTCCCATTGTTCCAATGTCTACCCTGGTCAATTATGTGTGACAATGGACCTTTTACTGGAATCCATTGAGAAAAATCGGGTACATTTCAATGTATACGGGTCTTTATGTCGGGGACTGGATTATTCGTTGGGCAACAATTGTCACTGGGCAGAAATATGTCCACCCAGAATTCCATATTTGTGGAACATTTCTTCATCAGTCACGACTCCACGTTAGGAGTAGTTGCGGCAAGTAACTGCAGAATTCTCAATTATCGTCCGTACCCAGAGTTACGGTGCTCCATAGTTTTTTTCCTGCAGAGTGCCGAATCGGATCTCATTCGTGCTTTAGCTGTTAATTGTGACATTTTTTTCTGTACTTATTACACAGAAATGAATAAGTATAATACTGACATTTCTTTCAATTGAAAAATACAGAAGATATATGTCGCAATTAACAGATCAGATGTGATTTGGTACTTTGCAAGGGAAACCTACGGAGAGCACCATAGCTCTCGGTACGGACGATGCGGGAGTTACTTCCCGCAACTACGTTGGGCGCTAAATGTCACAGGGTGAGAAAGATGTGCACCAGCCCGGAATCGAACCTGGGATCTCTGGTTTACCACACCATCGCTCTACCTACTGAGCAAACTGGGCACAAATACACACTTATTCACCATAGTGATCATTTCATTCAACCAAAAATTCACAAGCTAGAAGTTATGCCAAATTATTACAGTCAACGTCACAGATTATGCTCTTGGCGACATTAGTGGACACAAATTTGTCCATCAATTTGATCAAATAAACAACGGAATCTGACAGATAACACTACGACGGCGCATGGAAACATCATTATTCTGGTACTTGGAATCAAAATGGTGGATATTAAGATCAATATGTGAGGCGCTGACAGAACCTTTAACATTTTTTATCACGATAGCAGCTACAGGGGTTGTTGGACGCATTTACTTAGAGAAACGAGAGGTTGTACTAAGTGACATTTTGTTCTAAGGTAAACCAACATAGCGGATAAAATTTGCGACAATGTTGGATTCTGGATTTTGTGGACAGGTGACAGAAATCGGACCTGGATAAGAACCGACAGACGTGATTCTGAATATGCGTGCTTGGTCTGTGGTTATTCTTCCAGATCATGTCATGCATGTTTTAATTTCACGTCATGTCAAAGCAGCACTATTGAACATAATGAATAACTTTAATATTCTACACCAGAATTAAAGTTCATTCATCGTCTGATGTGTAACTGATGAATTAAGGTAAGTTACTTGTATATGACAACTTTTGCCTCACTAATTTTTAAACTTGGTATGTCGCTTCCTTATGATGAGTAGATTTGCAAAGTTTATTTTGATTCGACCCCCCGAGTCATGGATTATCTCCCCCTTTTTTAATTAGAATTTGAAAATTTTGCCTTGTTACTCGTAAAACTTTTGTAATAGCTACGGCACTGAAATTTGATATGTAGCTTCCTTATGATGACTAGATGCGGAAAGTTTATTTCGATTTTTTATTCGAACCCCGTGTCATGGATTATCTCTCCCTTTTGTTTTTTTCGCGCACTGATTTGTCCGGAGCATAACGCGAACACCCTTTGCAACATGTTTAATGAAACTTAACACTTGCATAGGTCTCACGGGACAGTGCGGAGCTAGCGTTAAAGGTACATGACCACTCAGTAGGCACAAAATGTTCTTTATGTCAGAGACATCATCGGAGACATGATTTTGGCCAGGTAAACAATCCTTTACCATTACCCACGTATTGTTTGGCATTATTATACATATTAAATTTCCATATTGATATCAGGGACGATAACCGTGTTTTCTTAAAATGTTAACGGACATTACTATTTATTCTCTGTATTTATTTGTTGATGTGTAATGATCATACTTTATAATCTGTCAATTTTGTTTTCAGTTGATGCATTTAATTAGTATAAATAATTATAAAATATCATGCCCCATTTGCACATGAAAATACCGATACCACCGCGCATCACTATCAGTAAAATAAATATTACCAAATAATTACATCTGTATAGCGGGCACTCGTAATGTTTATAACTAGTGGAATAGTGACAATTATACACTTATTTAATTCCCATAAAGAGCATTTTTAGCCTACTGAGTCGGTATGCACCTTTAAAAAGGGGTAGGACAATTTTTGTCGCGACCACCTTCGGACAGTGCGATAGTCTGCGCATTGACGTCCATCCGTAGTTTTTTTGCCGAGCCTGCTTGCGGAAAGCGAGACTTAGTGATCACAATGACGTCCGTACTGTCAGTCCGTGCGTCAGTCCGTCCGAAATCGGTGTATGTTTTTAAATACCATATCCTAAGTCACATTGACTTGAAACATCAAATGCTTGTTAGTCATCATCCATGTATTCATTCTGTGTCCCGCTCATGCGGCCCCTGTGCCCCAAGGTCAAGGTCAAATGACTTTGAAATTTGTGTTAAAGTTTTTGCATACCTTATATCTCCACAACACTTACTCAGATTTGCTTCAAACTTCAGATAATTCTTTATTGTCATCCATATTTTCATATTATAGCCTACGCATGCGACCAACATGCCCAAGATCAAGGTCAAATGACTCAAATTTGCGTTAAAGCTTTTACATACCTTAATTCAAACTTCAAATAAATATACTCCGAGATCATCAAATGCCTCGGTGGGCTCGACATGCGGGCCATGGCCATCTGGTTTTTAGCTCGACTATTCGAAGAATAGTTAGAGCTTATGTTGTCACCCCGGCGTCGGCGTCGGTATCGGCGTCAGCGTCACGCCTTGGTTAAGGTTTTTAGTCAAGCTTGTATATGCAATACTACTGGCCCTACACCCACCATACTTGGACAACTTCATCTCCTAGTGATGTACATCAATAACCCCTGATCTATATTTGATCTTGACCTACATTTAACCTTGAATTACTTAGTTAATTCCCCTTGGTTAAGGTTTTTAGTCAACCTTGGTTAAATTTTGTAGTCAAGCTTGTACATGTAATACTATTGTGCATACTGACACCATACTTGGACAACCTTTTCTCACAGGGATGTACATCAATAACCCCTGATCTATATTTGACCTTGACCTACATTTCCTCTTGAATTACTTACTTAATTCTCCTTGGTTAAGGTTTTTAGTCAAGCTTGTAGATGGAATACTCCTGGCCCTACACCAACCATACTTGGAAAACTTCATCTCCTAGTGATGTACATCATTAAACCCTGACCTACATCTGATATTGACCTTGAATTACTTACTTAATTTCCCTTGGTTAAGGTTTTTCGTCAACCTTGGTTAAGGTTTTTATGCAGGCCGCGGCCACCTTGTTTGTCAAGCTATGTGTACATCGACAACCCTCGTAGTCGAGCTATGCTGTTCTCCTACAGCTCTTGTTATTTACCATATGTTAAAGTTTTTAAGAACACTATATCTCAGAAACAGCTTCGCCAATTCACTCGAAGCTTCACATGTGTGTTTATCATCATCCATATTTTCATTTTATGCTCAACCCCTGCGACTCCTGTGCCAATATCAAGGTCAAATTACTTTGAAATTTACCTCAAAGTTTTTGACATGCCTGCATGTGGACAGTGCGATATAGTTGTCACATTGGCCTACATACGTACGTACATCCATATGTACGTCACTTCGTGCGTCCGGTTAAAGTTTTTTTGATTTAAGGTTAAAGTTGTTAAAGGTACATGCCCACTCAGTAGGCACAAACTGTTCTTTATAGCAATTAAATAAATGTATAATGGTGTCACTATTCCACAAGTTCTAAAAATTACGTGTGCCCGCTATCCATATATAATCATTTAGTAATATTTATTTTACTGATAATGACTAGCTACGGGGCGCCATGCAGCACAGGTTAATTATGTGTACAAAATTGAGTTTTTTAACACTAAAAATCACAAAATTCAATTCTGTGTCACAAAATTCAATTCTGTGTCACAAAATTCAATTCTGTCAATTCTGTGTCACAAAATTCAATTCTGTGTCACAAAATTGAATTCTGTGTCACAAAATTCAATTCTGTGTCACAAAATTCAATTTTGTGAAGACAGAATTCATTTTTGTCCACAAAAATTAGTTGCGTATGTCATCTCTACGTTGATTGGTTGAGATCGGTCTTAGTCCATTTTACTAGATGGTGGAGTACACTTGCAGGTTTAAATATTTCAATGCGAAAATATAACCCAATATATCAATATTATACTTCTTTATGGACAGTTATTTTGGTTATATTATGATTACAAATGAGTGGTCACACCATATAAGCATATATACTTTGAAGGAGAAATAAGAAAAATATTCAGAATTTTCCCTCAATTATGTAAACAGGGTCAAACATAAAGTAGCCGGGATATAGCTAGACCTGAGAGCATGCCCATATATAGAGAATACCAGGCTAGTGTATTTTGATATCAAGTTTATCAGGCAAGGCTAGGAAACGCGTAGGAATTCCGAGGCTTGCCGAGGAATTCCTACCGTTTCCGAGCCGAGCCTGATAAACTTGATATTAAAATACACTAGCCTGGTATTCTATTTATCAGGTAACGTTTTATGCTCGAAAATGACATTAGATGACGTCGTATTCTAACAGTAGAATCTAACCTTGTGAAACAAATGGTATTGGATCTGTGTCTACTAGTTGCGAAGTTACGTGTTCGCAAATATGTGTCTACATGCATTATTTACAGTATACACCATCTTAGTACATGTATCCATGGTATCTACACAAATACTACAAATGGTTTCTTCAAATGGCCCAATACACACATTCTGTTTATAAACACAGACAGCAGTCAGAACACAGGCCACAGCGCGTGTATTATTGATTTAACTGGGGCAAATGTACCTTGCGATACACACTAAATGACGTCAGTACTCGCGGGAGATCTACATGTACATGAATATGTGTACAATTATAACGCAAATGAGTTTAAATAGACGAATGGGTTTGTCAACGTTTGACTGTTTGGAGATAGTTGAAGCAAAATGGCAGAATGAGAAATGAATCATCGGCAGAATGAGAAATAAATCATCGACATTGAATGTGTAGATCGGCGACCGTGACCCATTTCTCCAGTGCAGTTTCTGACCAATGGTAGTCCTTCTTACATGCGTGTGCAGAATTGACAGAATTGAATTTTGTGACACAGAATTGAATTCTGTGGCACAGAATTGAATTTTGTGACACAGAATTGAATTTTGTGGACAGAATTAAATTTTGTGACACAGAATTGAATTCTGTGACACAAAAGTGAATTTTGTGACACAGAATTGAATTTTGTGGCACAAAAATGAATTTTGTTGACAAAATTGAGCCATGTCCCACTTGGCGCCCCGTACTAGCGGTGGTATCAAGCTATTTTCATATTCAAATGAGGCATGATATTTTTTAATTATTTATGCCAATTAAAGGTACATACTCACTCAGTAGGCACAACAATTAAAGTTATGTGTATTCTCAGTTATTTGTAGGAATTAAATAAGTGTATAATTTTGTCACTATTCCACCAGTTCTAAACATTACGAGTGCCCGTTATATGGGTATAATCATTTAGTAATGTTTATTTCACTGATAGTGACACGCGGTGATATCAGGCTATTTTCATAGGCAAATGGGGCATGATATTTTTTAATTACTTATACTAATTAAATGTGATCCCATGAAAAAATAATGTTTTCGACAGATTATAAAGTATGATCATTGCACATCAAAAAATAAATAGTAATGTCTTGGTAACATTTTAAAGAAACACGGTTATCGCCCCTGATAGCAGTGTGGAAATTTACGTCTGATATAAAATGTATAATAATGCCAGTAAATATGTGTATTAATGGTGAATTAATGTTTATTTTGCCCGAAAATGTCTCAGATGATGTCTCTGATATAAAGAACAGTTTGTGCCTACTGAGTGGGCATGTACCTTTAAGAACACTATATCTCTGAAACCGCTTCAGCAATTCACTCGAAACTTCACATCACATACTGTGTATTTGTTACCCACATTTTCATTATTATTTATATGTGCCGAATGTCACGGTCAAATTACTTTGAAATTTCTCTTAAAGTTTGTGTTCGGCCCGCTTGCAGGCAAAGCAATATAGTCGGCACATTGGTGTGCATTCAGGATAAAGTTTTTGATTAAACTGTATTTTTAGTTAAAGTTTTTGGATATACTATCAAAGCCTCGGCGGGTGCGGCATGTTTTTGCGTCAACGGGCTAAAGCTTTGTTGCAATAAAAAAATTGTTTGTACTATCAAATGACTCGGCGGGCACGACATGCAGGTCATGGCCAACTAGTTATTATGGCATGCGATTTGATCAGTCGGCCATCGCACCATGACTAGTTTAGCACTTGATCAGTCGGCCATCGCACCAGGACTAGTTTAGCACTTGATCAGTAGACCATCGCTCCAGGACCAGTGTATAACTTGATAAGTCGGTCATCGCACCAGGACTAGTTTAGCACTTGCTCAGTCGGCCATCGCTCCAAGACTAGTTTAGCACTTGATCAGTCGGCCATCGCACCAGGACTAGTTTAGCACTTGATCGGTAGGCCATCGCACCGGGACTAGTTTAGCACTTGATCAGTAGGCCATCGCACCGGGACTAGTTTAGAACTTGATCAGTCGGCCATCGCACCAGGACTAGTTTAGCACTTGATCAGTCGGCCATCGCTCCAGGACTAGTTTAGCACTTGATCAGTCGGCCATCGCACCAGGACTAGTTTAGCACTTGATCAGTAGGCCATGGCAGCAGGACGAGTTTAGAACTTGATAAGTCGGCCATCGCATCAGGACTAGTTTAGCAAATGATCAGTCGGACATCGCTCCAGGACTAGCTTAGAACTTGATCAGTCGGCAATCGCACCAGGACTAGTTTAGCACTTGATCAGTCGGCCATCGCACCAGAAATAGTTTAGCCCTTGATCAGTCGGCCATCGCACCAGGACTAGTATAAGTATAGCACGCGATCAGTCGGCCATCACACAATGACTAGTTTAGAACTTGATCAGTCGGCCATCGCACCAGGACTATCTTAGAACTTGATCTGTCGGCCATCGCAACATGACTAGCCTAGAACTTGATCAGTCGACCATCGCACCAGGAATAGTTTAGCCCTTGATCAGTCGGCCATCGCACCGAGACTAGTTTAGCCCTTGATCAGTCGGCCGTCGCACTAGGACTAGTATAGCACTCGATCAGTCGGCCATCACACCATGACTAGTTTAGAACTTGATCAGTCGGCCATCGCACCAAGACTAGTATAGCACTTGATCAGTCGGCCATCGCACCGGGACTAGTTTAGCCCTTGATCAGTCGGCCATCGCATCAGGACAATTATAGCACTCGATCAGTCGGGCATCGCATCAGGACTAGTGTAGAACTTGATTAGTCGGCCATCGCTCCAAGACTAGTTTAGAACTTGATCAGTCGGCCATCACACCAGGACTAGTTTAGCACTTGATCAGTCGGCCATCGCACCGGGACTAGTATAGCACTCGATCAGTCGGCCATCGCACCAGGACTAGTTTAGAACTTGATCAGTCGGCCATCGCCCCAGGAATAGTTTAGAACTTGATCAGTCGACCATCGCACCAGGAATAGTTTAGCCCTTGATCAGTCGGCCATCGCACCAGGTCTAGTATAAGTATAACACGCGATCAGTCGGCCATCACACCATGACTAGCTTAGAACTTTATCAGTCGGCCATCGCACCAGGACTAGTTTATAACTTGATCAGTCGACCATTGCACCAGGAATAGTTTAGCCCTTGATCAGTCGGCCATCGCACCAGGACTAGTATAGCACTCGATCAGTCGGCCATCACACCATGACTAGTTTAGAACTTGATCAGCCGGCCATCGCACCACGACTAGTTTAGAAGTTTATCAGTCGGCCATCGCACCAGACTAGTATAGCACTTGATCAGTCGGCCATCGCACCAAGACTAGTATAGCACTTGATCAGTCGGCCATCGCACCACGACTAGTTTAGAAGTTTATCAGTCGGCCATCGCACCAAGACTAGTATAGCACTTGATCAGTCGGCCATCGCACCAAGACTAGTATAGCACTTGATCAGTCGGCCATCGCACCACGAATAGTTTAGAAGTTTATCAGTAGGCCATCGCACCAAGACTAGTATAGCACTTGATCAGTCGGCCATAGCACCAGGACTAGTTTAGCACTTGATCAGTCGGCCACGTCATCCTGCGTTACAGACAGAAGTGGTGGTCAGGGGGGGGGGGGGGGGTGGTGGGGCAGAGTGCGGGTGTAGTGTAGTCATAGACAACAAGAGCTGTAGGAGAACAGCATAGCTCGACTACGAGGGTTGTCGATGTACACATAGCTTGACAAAGAAGGTGGCTGCGGCCTGCATAAAAACCTTAACTAAGGTCGACTAAAAACATTAACCAAGGGAAACTAGAAATGTGGCCTGTCGGCACACGAATACCCCCACTGGCAGCCAAAGAAAGCGAGGCATTTTTTATTATAAGCCATTTTAGCGAGCGTTAAGGTTTCAAACAAAAAGCATCAAGTCTGTGACCTTGACCTGGGCATAGTGTGATAATCCATGCATCGGTGTAGAAGATATAGAGCGGAAGGGAATTTCAATAGGTTTGACCTTTGACCTTCAACTATGACCTTGACCTTGGACGTAGGTGCGTGGTTATTGATCGAGACACACCTTCTCATCCTGAGAAAACATTTGTGCCAAGGCATTTGATAATCCATGCATCGGTGTGAGAAAGATATAGAGCGCGGAAGGGAATTTCAATAGGTTTGACCTTTGACCTTCAACTGTGACCTTGACCTTGGACGTAGGTGCGTGGTTATTGATTGCGATACACTTCTCATCATGAGAAACATTTGGGCCAAGCCATTTGATAATCCATGCATCGGTGTAGAAGATATAGAGCGGAAGGGGAATTTCAATAGGTTTGACCTTTGACCTTCAACTGTGACCTTGGACGCAGGTGCGTGGTTAGCAATTTGATAATCCATGCATCAGTGTAGAAGATATAGAGCGGAAGGGAATTTCAATAGGTTTGACCTTAGACCTTCAACTGTGACCTTGACCTTGGACGTAGGTGCGTGGTTATTGATCGCGACACACCTTCTGATCATGAGAAACATTTGTGCCAAGCCATTTGATAATCCATGCATCGGTGTATAAAACATACAGAGGAAGGGAATTTCAATAGGTTTGACCTTTGATCTTCAACAGTGACCTTGACCTTGGACGTAGGTGCGTGGTTATTGATCGCGACACACCTTCTGATCATGAGAAACATTTGTGCCAAGCCATTTGATAATCCATGCATCGGTGTATAAAACATACAGAGGAAGGAAATTTCAATAGGTTTGACCTTTGATCTTCAACAGTGACCTTGACGTTGGACGTAGGTGCGTGGTTATTGATCGCGACACACCTTCTCATCATGAGAAACATTTGTGCTAAGCCATTTGATAATCCATGCATCGGTGTAGAAGACAGAGCGGAAGGTAATTTCAATAGGTTTGACCTTTGACCTTCAACAGTGACCTTGACCTCGGACGTAGGTGCGTGGTTATTGATCGCGACACACCTTCTCATCGTGAGAAACATTTGTGCCATGCCATTTGGGAATTTCAATATTTTTGACCTTTGACCTTCAACTGTGACCTTGACCTTGGATGTAGGTGCGTGGTTATTGATTGCGACACACCTTCTCATCATGAGAAACATTTGTGCCAAGCCATTTGATAATCCATGCATCGGTGTAGAAGATATAGAGCGGGAGGGAATTTCAATAGGTTTGACCTTTGACCTTCAACTGTGACCTTGGACGTAGGTGCGTGGTTAGCAATTTGATAATCCATGCATCGGTGTAGAATATATAGAGCGGAAGGGAATTTCAATAGGCTTGACCTTTGACCTTCAACTGTGACCTTGACCATGGACGTAGGTGCGTGGTTATTGATCGCGACACACCTTTCTCTTATGAGAAAACATTTGTGCCAAAAGCCATTTGATAATCCATGCATCGGTGTAGAAGATATAGAGTGGAAGGGAATTTCAATAGGTTTGACCTTTGACCTTCAACAGTGACCTTGACTTGGACGTAGGTGCGTGGTTTTCCAAGTATGGTTGCTGTAGGCCCAGGAGTATTCCATATACAAGCTTGAGTAAAAACCTTAACCAAGGGGGAGATAACTAAGTAATCCAAGGATAAAAGTAGGTCAAGGTCAAATATAGGGTCAGGGATTATTGATGTACATCACTAGGAGATGAAGTTGTCCAAGTATGGTTGATGTAGGCCAGAAGTATTCCATATACAAGCTTGACTATAAAACATTGACCAAGTAATTCAAGGTTAAATGTAGGTGAAGGTAAAATAAAGGTCAGGGGTTATTGATGTACATCCCTATGAGAAAAAGTTATCCAAGTATGGTGTATGTATGCACAATAGTATTCCATCTACAAGCTTGACTAATAACCTTAACCAAGGTTGAGTAAAAACCTTAACCAAGGGGAATTAAGTAAGTAATTTAAGGTTAAATGTAGGTCAATGTCAAATATAGGTCAGGGGTTGTTGATGTACATCACTAGGAGATGAAGTTGTCCAAGTATGGTTGGTGTAGGGCCATGAGTATTCCATCTACAAGCTTGAGTAAAAACCTTAACCAAAGAGAATTAAGAAAGTAATTCAAGAGGAAATGTAGGTCAAGGTCAAATATAGATCAGGAGTTGTTGATGTACATCACTATGAGAAAGGTTGTCCAATTATGGTGTCTGTATGCACAATAGTATTCCATGTACAAGCTTGAGTAAAAAGCTTAACCAAGGTCGAGTAAAAACCTTAACCAAGGGGAATTAAGTAATGCAATGTTAAATGTAGGTCAGGGTCAAATATAGGTCAGGGGTTGTTGATGTACATCACTAGGAGATGAAGTTGTCCAAGTATGGTGGGTGTAGGGCCAGTAGTATTCCATATAGAAGGTTGACTAAAAACCTTAACCAAAAGGAATTAAGTAAGTAATTGAAGAGAAAATGTAGGTCAAGGTCAAATATAGATCAGGGGTTATTGATGTACATACCTATGAGAAAAGGTTGTCGAAGTATGGTGTGTGGATGCACAATAGTATTCAATGTACAAGCTTAAAAAAAAACCTTAACCAAGGTTGACTAAAAACCTTAACCAAGTATGGTGTGTGGATGCACAATAGTATTCAATGTACAAGCTTGAAAAAAAACCTTAACCAAGGTTGACTAAAAACCTTAACCAAGGGGAATTAAGTAAGTAATTTAAGAGAAAATATAGGTCAAGGTCAAATATAGATCAGGGGTTATTGATGTGCATCACTAGGAGATGAAGTTGTCCAAGTATGGTGGGTGTAGGGCCAGTAGTATTGCATATACAAATTTGACTAAAAACCTTAACCAAGGTTGACTAAAAACCTTAACCAAGGTGAATTAACCAAGTAATTCAAGAGGAAATGTAGGTGAAGGTCAAATATAGATCATGGGTTATTGATGTATATCACTAGGAGATGAAGTTGTCCAAGTATGGTGGGTGTAGGGCCAGTAGTATTCCATATACAAGCTTGACTAAAAACCTTAACCAAGGCATGACGGTGACGCCGACGCCGACGCCGACGCCGACGCCGACGCCGGGTGACAACATAATCTCTACTTATTCTTCGAATAGTCGAGCTAAAAACTGGTGGTGGTGGTGATACACATTGTTCCCACTGTGGGATATAGACCGGAACTTTTAGGACGCCAAATGTAGATGGCTGGTGTGTGTGGGGGATCATTGTTTTGTGTCCCCGGCGGTGGTGCGGAGTACAATGAAGAATTATTGATGAATTGTATATGCACTGTGATACCGTCCTTCACAATCCTCAGTTTTAAATTGTTTCTGTATCGTAAAACTGAAAATTTATTCATTTTGAAAAACTTAAAATTGTGGCAGATGATCGAAATGAAAACCGGATGTTTACATGCGAAATGAACCGGTGCATCGGTATATTTTAACCGCACGATGACCCCACTGTATATTCATACATGTACCATATCCGTACGGATATATCGTATATACGAACGGATATCGTATGTTTGTATAATATTCGTATAGTACGTTTGTATAATGTAAATAAACTGTACTATACGATGATACGGTACAAACTTACCAATATTATATGATCATACGATATGCTCATTAAATATACCAATACTATACGATTACGATATGTATACGATATTAGTATATACAAATAGGTAAGGAGCAGAAAAGCGCTACTGTAGGTGTATATATACGCGTAACGCTAAGTTTTTACCGCAAATAGCGAAAGAATAACCGCACAAACGGTATCACGAAAGAATGACCGCACAAACTGGACCGCGAAAGAATGACCGCACAAACTGTATCGCGAAAGAATGACCGCAAAAACTGGACCGCGATTGGACCGCAATTAGACTGCAATTTCAGAGGGGACGAATTGCAATTCAAGGACCGCTGGATTGCAATTATTGGTAAGAGAATCGCAGGCGGGAGTGTAAGCGCGATCGTTACCAATCACAGATACATTTAATTGACAACCCAAGGGGGGTCTCGTTTCACTAAGCTTCGTACGACTAAATGTTCGTAATTGAAAATGTAGGATCGTCGGGAAACGTCAGTGGAAAGATTTACATTTATTGAGCATAGGCTGCATATGCAGCATATGCTAAATAAATGTAAATCCAATAATTGTTAACAATAACACATTGTTAATGTGAAATTTACGGACTACATGTAACATAATTTTGCGCTTACGAAAATTTTAGTCGTACGAGGTTTAGTGAAACGACCCCCTGAGTACTAGTATACAGCCAGGGTTTGTTCCTGGTTCTGCAAACGAACGATTGTCTATCGTTTACACATCGTTTTGACATCGTTTTCGATTTTACAGTTGTAAAACAAAGTTTTGTCCATCGTTTTCTAATTAAAACCAACGGAAACCATGTCAAAACCATGCATTTAAAGTGAGTGAGTGAGTGAGTGAATATGGTTTAACGTCCGCTTTTCTGACATAGAGGTACAAGCCTCAGGGAGTCTACACGCAGACGGGTCAACGGGGTCGTGTCCCATATCCACCTGTCCGAGGGGGTAAATCCCAACTTCAGAACTCAATATTTACAATCAAAATATATATTCAGTCCTGAAATTAGAACAACCTGATCTGGTGCCAGGCCCTCGCCACACCAGCATCATTTATCCCATCCCCTAAAAGTAATAGGATTAGCACTAATCTTACTTTTATATATGGGACATAGCCCGACTCAACTCTCACATACAAGAAAGCCAAAAATGTACATGAGGGCCAAATCCGGTATAGTGGGTTCCGGAAAGTATGAACCCAATCGTTAAGCCAGTTTAGTCGCCTTTTACGACAAGCAATGGCTACTGCAGCACTATTCTCAGGATCAGTTGATCCCGCCCCGGTGCCTGCACGGGGCCATGCATTTAAAGAAAGGACAGGCGTTTAGATTGTTGAAAACCGGATATCTATACCGAAATGTCGATTTCACGGACGAAAAGTCGAATGATAATCATTTCTATGCATATTGTTGTGTACAAAGATCATGTTCAGTGCGTGTACACTTATATACCATTCGTTTTCGCTTGTTTTGTTTGAGAACCTTCAACAAATCTTCGCTGTATATCTGTTTAAATACCCTATTGGCACGTATTGACAAACCCAGTGTTTTCGGGCATCTCAATACATGTATGTAAGACTAGCTTGACGGCTTGGTGTGACCAGTAACCGATTTCACTAAAATTGCAAATTTTAACGGAACCTCTCTAAACCGGACACGCTGGGGACTCCCAGGGTGTCCGGTATAGAAGGTTTCACTGTAATATTGGAATACGAACCCTCCAAGATATAGTTGAACGCTTTGAAGTCATAAACAAACAATGACATCAGATTTAAATGTCAGTGAAGCCAATCAAATTTGACAAACAAATGTGTTCTCGGTGTCCGGTTTAGAGAGGTTCCGCTGTATACTTATCTTGATAAGTACACTTTGAGGGAGACATTTTCAATTTAAGGATAAATTTATTAATTTTTTCTTAATGAAATAAAATATTTTCTGATTAGCCAGTTTGGCTGTGATAAGGTAATACATTCAGTATAATAACTAGAAATGGACGCTTGTCGACAAGCGCATGTGTATCCCCCTCCCCAGATACACAAGTAGTTTGAAAAAAGGGTGTTCGAGTTATGCTCCGGAGACAAAATCAGTGACGGAAAAACAAAGGGAGATAACTAAAGAATTAGTGATGCAAGAGTTGTCATTCTTGCGGGACACACCTTTAGGGTCGTGGTCTATGCATGTGTGAAGTTTCATGAAAATATTCCAAAGGGTGTTCGAGTTATGCTCCAGACACGAAATCAGTGCACGAACAACAAAGGGAGATAACTAAGAAATTAACGACGCAAGAGTTGTCATTCTTACGTGCGACACACCTTTGGGTCGTCTTCTATGCATGTGTGTTCCATAAAAAAGAAGAATAAAGTAGAAAATGTTCATAGAACACGGATGTCCTCCCACATATCGCTTTGATAATAAATGAGGCCAAATTGCAAGTCAAAATTTTCTTTTACCTGAGCGTTAAAAGTTTTTGAAGCACCAAGTATGTGACCTTGACCCTGGGCTTGGCGGGGGCAGGACAAACGTGGATTTGGCACAGGGCGGTAGAGGACCATTAGAGCAATGCATATATGAAATATGAAGCTGATCCGTGAAAGAAAACAGAAATTATAAGATATTTACCTGTGCGTTAAAGTTTTTGAAGCACTAAGTATATGATGTTAACCCTGAGCTTGGCGGGGGCGGGACGAACGTGGATTTGGCACAGGGCGGTAGAGGACCATTAGAGCAACGCATATATGAAATATGAAGTTGATCCGTGAATGGAAAGAAAAATTATAAGATATTTACCTGAGCATTAAAGTTTTTGAAGCACCAAGTATGTGACCTTGACCCTCGATTTGGTACAGGGCGGTAGAGGACCATTAGAGCAATGCGTATGTGAAATATGAAGATGATCCATGAAAGAAAACAGAAATTATAAGATATTTACCTGAGCGTTAAAGTTTTTGAAGCACTAAGTATGTGACCTTGACCCTGGGCTTGGCGGGGGCAGGACGAACGTGGATTTGGCACAGGGCGGTAGACGACCATTAGAGCAACGCGTATATGAAATATGAAGTTGATCCGTGAATGGAAATAAAAATTATAAGATATTTACCTGAGCGTTAAAGTTTTTGAAGCACCAAGTATGTGACCTTGACCCTGGGATTGGTGGGGCAGGAGGAACGTGGATTTGGCACAGGGCGGTAGAGGACCATTAGAGCAATGCGTATATGAAATATGAAGATGATCCATGATCCATGAAAGAAAACAGAAAGTATAAGATATTTACCCAAGCGTTAATGTTTTTGAAGCACTAAGTATGTGACCTTGACCCTGGGCTTGACGGGGGCAGAACGAACGTGGATTTGGCACAGGGCGGTAGAGGACCATTAGAGCAATGCGTATATGCGTGTTCGAGTTATGCTCTGGATACAAAATCAGAGCACGAAACAACAAAGGGAGATAAGTAAACAAGAATTCCCGCGGAATCAGATGCCTCGCCTTGTCCCGCCTTGACCTCGAGCCTGGGCCCGAAAGCAATTTTCATGGCCCGAACATATTATACAATTATTGACTAGTGAACCATAGAATATCAGATTATATTCTATGGCTCACTAGTCAATAATTGTTTTATTATATGATAATAGTCTGTATATAGCACTTACGACCTTATGCTACTAGACAAAAATTGAAAAAGAATTTGAAAAAAAAAAATGAAAAAAAAAATGGAAAAAAGTTTAAAAATTAAAAAATAATAATGCTTGCTACTGGAGCCCAGAATTTTTTTTAATAGTCCTATATTTATCTACATATATCTACACAGGTCCACATAATGCCACAATATGTTCAACACAGTTTACGGAAATGTAATATAATCATTTACTGTATAAATTACCTGTAAGTGGTCAGTGGTCAGTTGCACATGCTAGCACATGCACAGGTGAATAGTCTGTATATAGCACTTACGACCTTCTGCTACTGGACAAAAATTGAAAAATAATTTGAAAAAAAAAAATGAAAAAAAAAAAATGGAAAAAAAAAGTTTAAAAATAATAATGCTTGCTACTGGAGCCCAGATTTTTTTTCCAGTCAAATTGAAAAATAATTTGAAAAAAAAAATGAAAAAAATAATGAAAAAAAAAAAAAAAAAAGTTTAAAAATAATAATGCTTGCTATTGGAGACCAGATTTTTTTTTAATAGTCCTATATTTATCTACATATATCTGCAGAGGTCCACATAATGCCACAATATTTTCAACACAGTACCCAATGTAGTGATTTACCTGTATAAATTACCTGGTCAGCAGTGGTCAAGCAGTGGTCAAGCAGTGGACATCTGCACATGCTAGCCCATGCTTAGCACATGGTTTCTCCCAGTTTCTATTGTTCTCTCTACAGGTAAGGTGTACAGAGCACACGAGAAAAGGTATACAGAGCAGACGAGAAAACAGGTCTTCATGCATTATTGTCCAGTTTGTAGAGTGCGCAAAACAAAAAAGGGAGATAACTGAAAAATTAGCTACACAAGAGTTGTCATTCTTGTACGCGACACACCTCCGGGTCGTGGTCTATGCATGTGTGAAGTTTCATGAAAATATTCCAAAGGGTGGTCGAGTTATGCTCCGGACAGGAAATCAGTGAGCGAAAACAAAAAAGGGAGATAACTCAAAAATTAGCTATGCAAGAGTTGTCATTCTTGTGCACGACACCTTCGGTTCGTGGTCTAATTGAATGTGTTAAGTTTTATAAAAATATTCCAAAGGGTGGTCGAGTTATGGTCAATCAGTGCGCGAAACAAAAAAGGGAGATAACTCAAAATTTAGCTATGCAAGAGTTGTCATTTCTTGTGCGCGACACACCTTCGGGTCGTGGTCCTATGCATGTGTGAAGTTTCATGAAAATATTCGAAAGGGTGGTGGAGTTATGCTCCGGACACGAAATCAGTGCGAGAAACAAAAAAGGGAGATAACTCAAAAATTAGCTATGCAAGAGTTGTCATTCTTGTGCGCGACACACCTTCAGGTCGTGGTCTATGCATGTGTGAAGTTTCATGAAAATATTCCAAAGGGTGTTCGAGTTATGCTCCGGACAAGAAGTGTCTGCGGCGGACGCGGACGCGGACGCGGACGCGGACGCGGCGCGCTGTCAAATCCATAGTATCCCCCGACGGAGTCCGGGGGATACAATTATGCATAATTTTAATCATCAGATATATGCAGTCGTTAGTTCTATATGAAATAATGCATTTCGGGAAAAATAAATGATTACTCCCTCAAATGATACTTAGCTAGATAAGAATGCTTAGCAATTTTGGTGAAATCGGCTACTGTCGTGTTTACTGTTCTCATTCTGGTCCACTTTCGTCGATCGTTCCGGCTTTACAGGGTCCCCGTTTTAAGCTTTATAGAAAAAATATTTGTCAGAAGACAACGAAGCTCGTCTGTTTGCAGCCTTCACTCAAACTTGGCACAGTTGTATAAAAAACATGAATAGATTATAACTTGGCCTTGGGTTAATGGGTGTGCGGTAGACCTTGATATTGTGGTCAGTGGTGGAAGATGGGTCGTGGATTTGCTATAGCATGATATAGAATATTAAGATGAATGCATGTATGAAATATCAATGAGCTCCCTGAAAACAGAAGCTATACAAAATTTAACCCAACGTTAAGTTTATGAACGCACTAAGTTGGTGAATTTCTACAGCATGGTAGCTATTCACATGAGGAATGCATGTATGAATGTGAAGTTTCAGACATTGACCTTATGGAAAGGGGAGAGGGGGTCATGGATTTGCTGTAGCACAATATAGGATCATCAGATGAATGCATGTATGAAATAGCAAGGTGTTCCCTGTAAAGAAACAGAAGTTATAAAAATACATTTACTCCAACGTTAAGTTTATGATGTTGATCTTGGGGAAGGGTTGGGGGATGGCACATGGATTTGATGTAGCACACTAGAGGATCATCAGATGAATGCATGTATGAAATATCAAATCGTTCCCTGTAAATAAACAGAAGTTACACAACATTTACCCCAAAGTTAAGTTTATGAACATGCTAAATTTGTGACCATGACCTTGGGGTAAGAGTTGGTTGGTGGGTCGTGGATTTGCCACAGCATTATTGAGTGTAATCTGAGGAATGCATGTATGAAATATCAAGGCGTTCCATGAAAGGAAACATATGTTATCAGACATTTAACACAACGTTAAGTTTATGAATGTGCTAAGTTTGTGACCTTGACCTTGGGGTGAGGGGAGGATGGTGCGTCATGGATTTGCGATAGCACGATAGAGTATCATCACATGAATGCATGTATGAAATATCAAAGCGTTCCATGAAAGGATACAGATGTTGTAAGACATTTACCCCAACGTTAAGTTTATTAACATGCTAAGTTTGTGGCCTTGACCTTGGGGTACGGGTTGGCTGGTGGGTCGTGGATTGGCTACATCTTGATAGAGGGTTATCTGAGGAATGCATGTATGAAATATCAAGGCGTTCCATGAATGGAAACAGATGGTATAAGACATTTACCCCAAAGTTAAGTTTATGAACTTGCAAAGTTTGTGACATTGACCCTGGGGGAAGGATTGGGTGGTGGGTCGTGGATTTGCTACAGCATACTAGAGGGTCTTTTGAGGAATGCATGTATGAACTATCAAGGATTTCCATGAAAGGAAACAGATGTTATAAGACATTTACCCCAACGTTAAGTTTATGAATGTGCAAAGTTTGTGACTTTGACCTTGGGGAAAGGAGTAGGGGTAGGTCATGGATTTGCTATAGCACGGTAGAGTATCATCAGATGAAAGCATGTATGAAATGGCAAGGTGTTGCCTGTAAACAAACAGAAGTTACACCACATGATTCCGTTGTATTAAATATAAATGTGTGTGTTCGTTGGATTAAACATGGCACGTGTCGTAAAAACACAATGTCTCAGCTATGCATAGAAAATGATGAAACAATAATGTGTCGTTAATAAAACGCAAGCGATGTGTAACTTGATCAAGTAAAAGCATGTGAATGTGTCATTAATACACATGAGGTCATTTGCAGTTGTCACAAATTGACGAGTTCGTTGGATAGGTCGGCAGATGGATCTGATGGCTAAGACTAGTGAACAAAGTTGGATTAGGTGTAGCATGCATATTATGGTTAAAACACGTCGTCAAGTAAAATATGATTACTATTTTACACACAAGTACAAGTGAACCCCTCAACACTTCAACACAAAAACATGTCAAATAACCACCCTGCTTATGAGTGTATCATTTCATAACACAATTCCAAAGTGTCTCATTACCCCACATAATGTTACAAGTGTCAACTACCCCACAACTGTTCACAAGTGTCTAATTCCCACACAGGATCATAAGTGTCTAATTCCCCCACATAAGTGTATTTAAATCCCACACCAGTTCACACGTGTCTAATTCCTCACATAAGTTCATTGTGTCTAATTCCCCCACATATATGTCTAATTTCTCATATCACTTCATAAGTGTCTAATTCCCCCCCCCCCCCACAAGTGCACAAATCCCACACAGTTCATAAGTGTCTAATTCCCCCACACAAGTGCACAAATCCCACACAGTTTATAAGTGTTTAATTCCCCACATAAGTGTCTAAATCCACACACAGGATCATACGTGTTACATTAGCAACTGCATTAACTTCTCTATAAATTCCATTGTCAGTGAGTGTGAATATACAGGACGATAGTACTCAATACTACACCCGGCCACCTCAGGACAAGTAATGGTCCACACAGACAAGTAATGGTCCACACAGGACAAGTAACGGTCCACACAGGACAATGTTCCACACAGGTCAAATATTGTTCCACATAGGACAAGTAATGGTCCACACAGGACAAGTAACGGTCCACACAGGACAATGTTCCACACAGGTCAAATATTGTTCCACATAGGACAAGTAATGGTCCATACAGGCCATTCACAGTCCACACAGGACACGTAATGTTCCACGCAGGTAGTGTAAGGTCCCGGCCCCAGAGTATAGTCCCCCACTCATGGAAACGTAATAACGGAAAGTTCTTACATATTAGCCCAGGAACAAACGGTCTCAACAATGCACATGCAGGCTCGCTCCCTCGCCTCGCTGCTCTCACATGCCCGTAGTACGGCCACACCCAAAAACCACCTGTACAATACAAAACTATCTTCTAGCAAAAATTCCAGAATTACAATGTATGTCCAAAAAGAAAATATCTTTTAAAAAACAATACTCAGATATTTGTCACTTAGCCACTCTACTAAAGTGTCAATGAATTCATTTAATGTGAAGTCTGGTAATATTTCACAATCTTAGGCGAATGCCTATTTGAGAATATTAATAACACTTTAGTAAAAATAATCGCATTTGAACTTCAGATAAAATTACACAAAGCCTTTGACTAGTAAAAATACATATTCACAATTCACACAATTCACACACAAACTACATGTCACTAAAACTAATGCACATGTACTTACAGTTGGATAGCTCAGTCTGCTGTCTCTAATACAAGTATTGTTGTTGCCTAGTCGAGATTCAAATGTCCACTGTCCACAATGACCCCACTTCAACTCATGTACAATGCACATGTTCAAACACACAGGTAACTTGCTTGACCACTCAAAAACCAATACACAAGAATGTCAACATGTATCTCACAGTAGATATTCACTCACTACATACATGTACACTACCGAATTTGACCACCTATGTGTCCAGTGTCCAGCAAACCATATACCTATATACCCAACAATGAATATTGTGACAATTCCTCCCTCCTTAAGTGTAAAAATGGAGAATCCACCTTTTAATCCTACTTCCTCACTAAAATCAACTATTTACACGCCGTCTGGTTTCTTCGTCGTCATTACAGACCTAACAACTACATTCGCAATCCCAACTGTGGTTTCTGCTCTCACCACTACTGTGCATGTCGACTCAGGAAATCTGCTCCCACGTTATCCGACCCCTTGATCGCGATAATTCGAAACCTGTAAGGCTGAAGAGATAAAGCCCATCGCATGATACGTGAATTTGCCACCTTGGCACGATTCAAGTATATCAGTGGCTGATGATCAGTTTCAAGGAGAAATTCCTGGCCATACAAGTATGTCTGAAACTTCTGTACAGCCCACACTATCGCTAAGCATTCACGTTCAATGACAGAGTATGCCCGTTCCCTGACCAGCAACGTCTTACTCGCATATGCAACTGGGAACTTCTCTCCATCATACTCCTGTAATATCACTGCCCCTAATCCGCTATCCGAGGCATCTGTACGCAGGATGAATTGTCTCTCACAGTCTGGCAATCTCAAAACAGGGGACCGTGTCAGTATCTGAGATAAGTTCCGAAATGCCCCTTCTTGCTCTATCCCCCAACTTACCTTTGTTGGTTGTCCCTTCTTCGTCAACTCGGTCAATGGCGATGCTATGGAACTGAAATTTGGAATGTACTTCCTGTAGAAGCCAATCAGTCCCAGGAATGATCTCACCTGTTTCTTTGTCTCGGGATGTGGACACTGGTATGTGGTTTTAATTTCGGTCTGCTCCAACTCCTTCGTCCACAGCTCTCTCAGAATTGTCAATGGTCCTCGAACTGTCCTTCCATAGATCAACTGAAAAGGTGAAAATCCCAAACTTTCTTGTGGTGCTTCCCTGTAAGCAAATAATAAAGGCGCAATATACCTGTCCCAATCGGTCGGTCTTTCCTCAGACATTAGACGAAGCATGCGCTTGAGAGTTTGATGAAACCTCTCCACCAATTCATTGCATGCGGGATGATATGGAGTCGTTGTTCAGCTGTTTTATGGATAGACAATTACTTACCTCTTTCATCACCTCAGAAGTGAATTGTGATCCCATATATGTCAATATTTCATTTCGAATACCAATGCGTGAAAACATTTCCACTAATGCTTCGGCGACGGTTTCGGCCTCAATGCTTTTCAAAGCAGTCGCCTCCGGATACCTTGTGGCGTAGTCGACCAAGGATAACATGTATTTATTACCTTTGTCTGTTCTGGGATGTATTGGCCCCACTAAGTCCACAGCCATACGTTTGAATGGTGTGTCGATGATTGGCATTGTGGGAATTTTACTCACCTTGCCTTTCGGAAAAGTCTTATGACACACATCACACGAACGACAATAACGCATAATGTCTGAATGGAGTCCTGGCCAAAAGAAATGTGTTAGTATCTTTTCTAATATTTTCTTTACCCCTAGATGTCCAGCGAACAATGAGTCATGTGATAACTTCAATACCTGTGCTCTCAGAGCTGTCGGTACTACCAATTGGCTGAAAATGTTACCGTTCTCTACCTTTGGAGATTGGAATTCCCTATAGATCAATCCATCTTTGATCTGGTATCGAGATGTGTTGCCCCCACGACCAATTGACTGTTTTCCACTTACCGCTGCCTCTCTAACCGATTTTAGAGCAGGGTCCTGGCTTTGATGCGTCTTCACATCCTCTACTCCGATATCACTAATAGGTGCTGGAACATGTAACTTACTTGGTGTTCGAGACTTATTCCGTTCTCTCTGTGCCCTAGTTTCGACCGCCTGTATAAGTGCTTCCGTTGGCTTCATCTGAAAATGTGGTTCATGCCCAATCTAATCTGGATTAGGATCTCCAGGATTTCTAACTCCAGGAATGTTGCCCAATATGAGATCATAGACCGGGTTTTCCATGCTGAATTTATGTCTGAATCCTTCTTCAGTCAATTGAAAGCGTTTCAACAGTGATTCCTTTAAAGTTTTGTAATCTGCTGCATTTGTTGGAGACAATCGTGAATAAACTTCTAAAGCTTTGCCCTTCAACAATGTACTCAAATTCACAGCCCATATATCTTCAGACCAACCAGTCATTTCAGCAAAACGCTCAAACCTTTGAATGTATGCATCTAAGTTATCCTTTCCTTCTTCAAAGGGAGGTAATCTGGGTAATTTCATTTTCGCCCCACCACCGTTATTGTACGAGTGATTACCTGCATTATCATATGCTAAAGACATATCACCTGATACCCTACTTCTAACTCGTTCAAGTTCTTCCTTATCTAACAGCTCTAACTTGCACCTAGTCTGCTCTTTAGACAACTCTAACTCGAAATGCTTTTGTTTTTCCTCAGACAAGGCTAATTCCTTCCTACTCTCTCGCTCCCTATTTCTCTCATCTCTTTCACGTGTAAGCTCCTCTCGCTTTTCGATAAATGCTAGCAATTCATCCCCTTGATAACCAAACCCCTGTCCAAGTTCAATTAACTTTTCAAAATCCATATTTCTCGTCAATGAACCTTCACCTACAAGCCTAAATCCACTTAGTATCAATAGTCCTATTGCCAATATCCATATACCTTTTCCGAGCAATGACCTATCCCACCGCTGCCACCATTTGTCACAAATTGACGAGTTCGTTGGATAGGTCGGCAGATGGATCTGATGGCTAAGACTAGTGAACACAGTTGGATTAGGTGTAGCATGTATATTATGGTTAAAACACGCCGTCAAGTAAAATATGATTACCATTTTACACACAAGTACAAGTGAACCCCTCAACACTTCAACACAAACACATGTCAAATAACCACCCTGCTTATGAGTGTATCATTTCATAACACAATTCCAAAGTGTCTCATTACCTCACATAATGTTACAAGTGTCAACTACCCCACAACTGTTGAAAAGTTTCTAATTCCCACACAGGTTCACAAGTGTCTAATTCCTCACATACATGTCTAATTCCCCATATCAATTCATAAGTGTCTAATTCCCCCATACAAGTGCACAAATCCCACACAGTTCATAAGTGTCTAATTCCCCCACACAAGTGCACAAATCCAACACAGTTCATAAGTGTCTAATTTCCCCACACAAGAGCACAAATCCCACACAGTTCATAAGTGTATAATTCCCCACATAAGTGTCTTAAGTTCCACACCAGTTCACAAGTGTCTAATTCCCCACATACATGTCTGATTCCCCATATCAATTCATAAGTGTCTAATTCATCCACACAAGTGCACAAATCCCACACAGTTCATAAGTGTCTAATTCCTCCGTGTTACATTAGCAACTGCATTGACTTCTCTCTAAATTCCATTGTCAGTGAGTCTGAATATACAGGACGATAGTACTCAATAATACACCCGTCCACCTCAGGACAAGTAATGGTCCACACAGGACAAGTAATGGTCCACACAGGACAAGTAACGGTCCACACAGGACAATGTTCCACACAGGTCAAATATTGTTCCACATAGGAAAAGTAATGGTCCACACAGGCCATTCACAGTCCACACAGGACACGTAATGTTCCACGCAGGTAGTGTAATGTCCCGGCCCCAGAGTATAGTCCCCCACTCATGGAAACGTAATAACGGAAAGTTCTTACATATTAGCCCAGGAACAAACGGTCTCAACAATGCACATGCAGGCTCGCTCCCTCGCCTCGCTGCTCTCACATGCCCGTAGAACGGCCACACCCAAAAACCACCTGTACAATACAAAACTATCTTCTAGCAAAAATTCCAGAATTACAATGTATGTCCAAAAAGAAAATATATTTAAAAAAAAACAACCCTCAGATATTTGTCACTTAGCCACTCTACTAAAGTGTCAATGAATGAACAATTCATTTACTGTGAAGTCTGGTATAATATTTCACAATCTTAGGCGAATGCCTATTTGAGAATAGTAATAACACTTTAGTAAAAATAATCGCATTTGAACTTCAGATAAAATTACACAAAGCCTTTGACTAGTAAAAATAAATATTCACAATTCACACAATTCACACACAAACTACATGTCACTAAAACTAATGCACATGTACTTACAGTTGGATAACTCAGTCTGCTGTCTCTAATACAAGCATTGTTGTTGCCTTGTCGAGATTCAAATGTCCACTGTCCACAATGACCCCACTTCAACTCATGTACAATGCACATGTCCAAACACACAGGTAACTTGCTTGACCACTCAAAAAACCAATACACAGGAATGTCAACATGTATCTCACAGTAGATATTCACTCACTACATACATGTACACTACCGAATTTGACCACCTATGTGTCCAGTTTCCAGCAAACCATTTACCTATATACCCAATAACGAATATTGTGACAGCAGTACACAGGTACATGAAGCAAAAACACCATATCTGAGGCATTTGTATGGAACGCCAAATCTACATTATAAACTCAAATAATTATCGCTACCTCTAAACAATTAGCATTACATATTTAGAGTTAGCATTAAATATTTAGGGCTAGCATTATTTATTTGAGTTTATGTAGATTTGGCGTTCCTGGAACGCCAAATCTACATAAAGTCAAATAATGATTGCTAGCTCTAAATAATTACAGCTACCATTACATGTTTAGAGCCAGCGAACCGATAGTTACCGTCAAGGCACTGTGTCTCCGATGTATGGAACGCCAACTTTACATAAACTTAACTATTTGATGCTATCTATCATAAATATTTAGAGCCAGATCCAAAATGATTTAAGAGCTTTCTAAATCATTGGGAGCTAGCTCTAAATAGTTACTGCTAGCTCTACATGTCAGTATTACGAGCTAGCATTAATAGTTTGTGTTCATGTATATTTGGCGTTCCATACATACGAGACACAGTGCATTTGATGTCAACTATCGTTTCGCTAGCTTTATGCAATACACATTCCCATGTGACCATTAATTATTAATTGAAATTTAAACTGATCCCGGACTAACTTTATTGTTTTTGCAAATAGTTGGCATTTTTATAGTATTAATCCTCGAAACGCACGAAATAAAAAGTTTCGTCTACCGTACAGTTTTCATAATCAAATTAATTAATTGTAAAATGATATGTTGGCAACACATGATATATTGGAGACGATTCTCAAGCGTTGTCAAAATATGCTTGCATCGAGAAAAATGGAAGATAAAAGTTAAACAGCAGACGACTATGTATTCAACGATGTAACAAATACTTACAATACCCAAAAGGTGACGTAGACTTTTTTTTTTTATTAATTCGTTTCTACGAAATAAAAATTCGTTCCCTCAATTTAGCAATTCGTTCCCTCATTTTATCAATTCGTTCCACGAAAAAACAATTCGTTCCCACGGGAACAAATTGTTGATTCGTGGGAACGAATTGTTATATCGTTGGAGCGAATTGTTTATTCGAGGGAACGAAATGTTAAATTGAGGGAACGAATTGTTATTTCGTGGGAACGAATTGTTAATTCGAGAGAACTAATTGTTAAATTAAGGGAACGAAATGTTATTTCATGTGAACGAATGAATAAAAACAATCCATGTCCCCTGCGGGGCTCCGTAAAATATATTTCAATAATATGGTCATGACGGTATTTGTAATACAATCTACAATGATCTATATACCCATGTATTCGTATGTACTTTACTATCGTGTTGCGCTTGGTTGGGTATATTGAATATGAATATATTTTACACACCTTCATGCACTAGTTAGTCGACATGGGTTACTCGCGTCATGACCAATATACACGTTGGATCGATTATATAGTTACCTGGATGTTGATTATGGATATAAGTTAGACAAAGATAGCTGTCTGCATATACTTGTGGTTGCATTTAATAAGGCTGGATACTGGTTAAAGGCTTAGATTCTCTGTGACACCAAACGAGCATGTGGACTGATTAAACAGGTGCGTAGTTGAGTGTGGTCGTGACTGTAGACATTAGGCTTACGACATTTATGGCAAGTATATTTCCTGATCTGTGATTATGGCAGGAGTAATGTGTGCATTGTTCGCATTTGTTTCTGTCCAGTTGTTGGATTCAGGATGACATGTTCCTGTAGCTCTAGTTCTTGATCTGTGATTTTGGCTGCTGGGGAATGCGGTTATGTGGGCAGTCTAACTCCTGATCTGTGTTTATGGCTGCTGGGGCATGGGGTTTATGTGGCGAGTCTAGCGCCTGATCTGTGTTTATGGCTGCTGGAGCATGGGGTTTATGTGGCCAGTGTAACTCCTGATCTGTGATTATGGCAGGAGTAATGTGTGTTATGTGGCCAGTTTAACTACTGATCTGTGTTTATGGCTGCTGGGGTATGGGGGTTATGTGGCCAGTCTAACTCCAGATCTGTGTTTATGGCTGATGGGGCATGGGGTTTGTGTGGCGAGTCTAACGCCTGATCTGTGTTTATGGCTGCTGGAGCATGGGGTTTATGTGGCCAGTCTGACTCCTGATATGTGATTATGGCAGGAGTAATGTGTGTTATGTGGCCAGTCTAACTCCTGATCTGTGTTTATGGCTGCTGGGGCATGGGGTTTATGTGGCCAGTCTAACTCCTGATCTGTGTTTATGGCTGATGGGGCATGGGCTTATGTGGCCAGTCTAACTCCTGATCTGGGGTGGGGTTTATGGCTGCTGTGCATCATGGGGTTTATGTGGCAGTCTAACTCCTGATCTGTGTTTATGGCTACTGGGACATGGGGTTTGTGTGGCCAGTCTAACTCCTGATCTGTGTTTATGGCTGCTAGGGCATGGCATTTATGTGGCCAATCTCACACCTGATATGTGTTTATGGCTGCTGGTGCATGGACATTATGTGGCCAGCTTAACTCCTGATCTGTGTTTATGGCTGCTGGGGCATGGGGTTTATGTGGCCAGTCTAACTCCTGATCTGTGTTTATGGCTGATGGGGCATGGGCTTATGTTGCCAGTCTAACTCCTGATCTGTATTTATGGCTGATGTGGTATGGGGTTTATGTGGCCAGTCTAACTCCTGATCTTTGTTTCTGGCTGCTGGGGCGTGGTGTTTATGTGGCCAGTCTAACTCCTGATATGTGTTTATGGCTACTGGGGCATGGGGTTGGTGTGGCCAGTCTAACTCCTGATCTGTGTTTATGGCTGCTGGGGCATGGGATTTATGTGGCCAATCTCACACCTGATATGTGTTTATGGCTGCTGGGGCATGGACATAATGTGGCCAGTTTAGTTCCTGGTATGTGTTTATGGCTGGGGAATGGGGGTTATATGGCCAGGCTACCTCCTGATCTATGTTTATGGCTGGAAAATGGAGGTTATATGACCAGTCTGTATGTGGCAAGTGTAGCTCGTGATCTGTTATTTTGGCGGCAATAATGGGGGCTATGTGGCAAGTATAGCTCCTGGTCTGTGCTTATGGCGGCAGTAATTGGGGCTATGTGGCAAGTCTATGGCTGGAGTAATGGGCGTTATGTGGCAAGTCTAGCTACTGATATGTGTTTCTGGCTGGAGTAATGAGGGTTAGCTATGTGGCCAGTGTAGTTCCTGATCTGTGTGTATGCCTTGATAAATGGGGGTTATACATGTATGGCCAGTTTAGTATCTGATTAGCTGCACATTTTCTGCTTTATCATGTTTATATGCAATTGGTTGCTAGATATACCACTACACTGCAACTAATCATTCAGCTGGATAGTGCAGACCCTGATCAGACTGCGCGGATGCGCAGGCTGATATGGGTCTACACTGGCCACGAAAATGCCATCATGCTCCAAATGTCTCAGCCATAGACAATAATGCGTTTGCTACACATTCTGTTTCTATTTCCAATAAAGCAACATTGCAAGTACGTCAGCCTTGGATTAGTCGATAAACGGTCATACAGGTAGTATTCAAGGGTGTGCCATCATTTATGCAGGTATGTACTTCACCACACATATGACTGTTCGATATATGTTGTGACAGGGAGAGGGAGGGGACAATAGTTCACAGGCACTTTATGGGATGAACGAAAACCCGATGTGATGATTGCAATCAAGTTGGACTTTTCAACCAACGGAAGTGATGTCGGGTTTTCGTTCATCCCATAAAGTACCTATGCCATAGTTACCTTTAATCAACGCGGAACAAATAACATCGTCCGCTGTTGTTTGTTCTTCATTCTTGTCGTTGATGTATTTCTCAAGCATGACAATTGGTTGCTGTATATACATGTACTGTTTGGCATTAACATGAATAGAAAGTATATACTACATGTAACTAGCTTAAATAATCTCAGCTATTCGGGTGACTTTTACTATTTCATCTGCCTTTTATATTATCTGTATCCTTATAGCTAAGACCCGGCCATTATAAAATATGGTCACTGTAACAGCCCATTCTGTCCTCGTGAATAAAACGTGAATAAAGGAATAATCGAGGTCAACATACATGTAGGTATATTTACATGTGTATTATTGGCCGGGGCAAGTTATTTTAATATGACTGCAAAGCATTAATTAAACCGCTCGCTAGTCACTAAATGCCAGGACAGAATGACCATATTTAATAATGGCCGGGTCTCAGCTATAAGGATACAGATAATATAAAAGACGGATGAAGCAGTAAACGTCATCCGTAAAGTTGAGATTATCTAAGCTAATACGTACATGTAACTATGTCGTCCGGTGTAATTGAATTTAGTATATTATCAAGATAAAACATGTTTTGCCAGCACATGAGAATCATCTCCTAATGGAGATTATTCTCATGTGTTGACAAAACGTGTTTTTATTGAGACGAATAGGTGCTAGTTGGTCACTTCATACATTCACGTCCAGCAAATGGAGTTACTGCACTGTATATATTAACTCGAACTGGGAGACTGTATTTAAGTTCAATTACAGACAACAAGGTGCATGATCACCTGGTTACAACAACAACAATGGCTGAAAGTGTTGAAAGCGCGCCCACTCCAATGTAAGTATTAGTTGATATTTTCCTTAATCTGCAACTGATTTTGATGAAATATGGCGTAGCAAACGCATGAACTTCATGAGCTGCATTTGGTGGTCTCGGGAGTTCGGCACATACTTATGTCGTTTTTGCGAAGAATCGATTTCCGTGTCAGTAAACACGGAACTCGATTCTTCGCAATAACGACAGAAGTTTGGGCCAAAGTACAGAGACCACCAAATGCAGCTTAACAAGACGCGTTTGATGCGTCATATGTAATCAAAATCCGTTGCATAATAAGGACAATATAAAAGGATATGTACTTTGAATCGGAGGTTTTTCTGGAAGTTTCAGTAATGGTTGTTGTTGTTGTAACCACGTGCGCATGCAACTTGGGCAATGTGGGTTCACCAAATTACACCGTCACCAAATATATAGCAAAACAGACAACAGCAGACGATATAATGTATACCTTCAGCTTTCCAAGAGTTGACGACATCCGTTTTCGCGGCAACCAAACATGTCGTCTGCTGGCGGACAGTTTCTGCTTCTCCTATGGAAGAACTTCACTCTCCAAAAGAGGAAAAAATGTGTGACGGCTTTCGAGATAATAATCCCACTGTTTTTCGCCTTACTTTTACTCGGGATTCGCGCCCTGGTTAAACACGACACTGTTGCTAACGTGACGACGTGGGACAGTTTTCTGCCGAACAATTCGTCGTACGTTCCTTTCGACAAGACCCAACTTCTGTATACCCCCATCAATAGTCACACTGATGCGTTGATGGCGACCGTGCGGACAGCCACCGGAATGACCACAGGTGGGTACAGTGAAATCTCTCTAATCCGGACACCCTGGGACGTCCCCAGGGTGTCCGGCTTAGAGAGGTATACTGTAAATTTGATCGTTCTGACCTTCTAGCTCAGTTGGTATGTAGTCGGACAATAATCGAACCATCTCTCTTCCGGCGCCGCTTTTGTTGTTTTTTAGGCGTAGGGTGGCATTACCAAGTGTCTGGTTTCCCATGTATTGGCTCATATACAGTATACTGTTGAATTCCGATAAAGTGACAAGGGCAAAGGTCACAGGAGATTCCAAATTTAACCATAATAGGTAAAGATAATAGGTAAAGTAGGTGTGTTAAAAATGCAAAACCGACATTAGCATGACGATGTAGCAGGCATGTCACTAATGTTGGCCCGAAATATATTCAAGCAACGTTCAGGAATATTCTGAATCAAGTTTTCACTTTTGTAGTTACGTATTTACTGAAAAATAAAATAGTGAACACAGGCACTCGAATCGTATATGTATCACACCATCATACGTCAAGTGCTCATTGGTAATGCATGCATTAGCAAGTCAATATTAATCGATATCAATGCACCTGTGTTTCATTATCAAATTTTAAAACATACAATCAGTGTTATGCATACGTGCACCTACATCAACATGTGACCAATACTTACATTTCGTATGTGATGCATGTAGCGTAGTGATAACAGTTATTGTTTTGTTTAATTAATCAACGTTGAGGGTTGTGGGTTCGAAACCAGCACTGTGCTATCTTTTTTTTTTATTGAATTATGTCCCTCACTTCATACTCCCAGATAAATATCTGCCGTCGTTAATAGGTTTATTTTATTAACATTATGTAATGTAACTTACAGAATCATATTTTGTTGTATAAAGACGTATATTGCATACTGTCATTTGAATCGTCTTAGTTACATCCATATGTCTGTCTGGACCAAATGTATAAGTGCAACCAATGTTTTCCCCGCTCTGTGGCGGCAGACATACAATGTGTGGTGTGTATTTACAGTCAAACATTTCCAGGGGTCGGGAATTATGAGGCCAAAAACCCCGAGGATGTGTATATTTGACTTCCCCAAGAGCCCCCCACCCCCCTGTACTGTCGTTTTTATTAAATACCTACTGGCGACAATTATAGAACGGGTCTACATCCCGATTTTGTTTCACGTTGTTTGATAGTCAAACTGCGTGATGTGATCCTGATCTGTGACACTGTAGACCCAGTGCACACGTCACAAGGACCCGTTTGCCAAACTGTATCTAAGACATTTTCGTACAAGTGAGAAAACGTTGCATCTGTTATATGAATACAAAAATAAAAAAATAATTTGTCCGAGGCTCGAACTCGCACAAAAGGAACGCAATTCGAATGCATTTACCGAGCACTCTACCATCCGAGCTGTGGGGACAATACTGCTTATGCTGGCGGACGATTGGGCAATCAAAATGAATCAACTATCGAAACGTTTTTGCGTTTACAAATATGGCTTTTATTTTGGTTTTCAATCGCCTGTTTCACCAGTCAATCAGTTGGTAATTTACATTGTCTCCCAAGCTATCGGGAGCATGCATTTTCAAGCTCTAAATTGCTCTAGATAAGGCGTCGATTCGGCCAGCTGAAATGGCTGCAAACGGCTATATCACTAGAAAGCTATAATAGATAATTTATCAGAAACCAACAGTAAATGTATAGTCCGCAGACGATACTGTTGGTTTCCGATCAATTAGCAAGGGCATGTGACGTCACGGGGTTAGCGGACTATGTCTATATATTGCACAATGTCATTTGAATCGTCTTAGTTACATCCATATGTCTGTCTGAACAAAATGTATAAGAGCGCAACCAATGTTTTCCCCGCTCTGTGGCGGCGGACATACAATGTGTGGGGTGTATTTACCGTCAAACATTTCCAGGGGCCGGGAATTAGGCGGCCGAGAACCCCGAGGATGTGTATATGTGACGTCCCCAAGAGTCCCACAACCCCGTACTGTCGTTTCTATGAAATACCTACTGGGGACAATTTTAGAATGTGTCTATATCGTTTGTTTCACGTTGTTTCAATCTGTAAAAGGAAATTAATATTAGATAGTGAAACACAGGTGCATCGTTATCGATTAATATTGACTCGCTCATGCATGCATTTCCAATGAACACTTGACGTATGTTGGTGTGATACATATACAATTCGAGTGCCTGTGCTCGCTATTTTATTTTTCAGCAAATACGTAACAACAAAAGTGACAACTTGATTCAAAATATGCCTGAACGTTACTTGAATACATTTCGGGCCACCATTGGTGACATGCATGCTACATCGTCGTGCTAATATCAGTTTTGCATTTATAACACACCTACTTTACCTATTACGGTTCGATATGGAATCTCCTGTGACCTTTGTCCCTGTCACCTTATCAGAATTCAACAGTACCTTTCTACTTGTTTACAACCGGTCATAAACAAATAAACAGAACAGGTGAGACAGTTAAATATACCCGTGTCTGTATTTCTTTTCAATATTGATTTTGAGATCACTCATGAAGTCTTATGTAATCGAGGGGTTAGAGTGTCGGATGTCAATGCCGTATGTAGTGAGTTCGAATCTATGTGTTTAATACATATATACACATATATTTTGATTACGTTTATATTTTATTATATATTTCTTTTTTTTTGTGTGTTGCACTTACAAATACATTAACTAATCATGAGATAGATTACATGTAGAACGTTAGTCTCACTCTGAAGAAAACTAATAACTAAATGCACATTTCATATTGTGTGAACATGACGAATCTGGGAGTATGTCCTCGCCGACCATGTATGACGTACTAAAAGGGTTATTAATGTACTACCCTTCATCATGCTGCATCATGCTGCATCATGCTACATGTACCTGCATGATGTTGCATCATGCTGCATGATGCAGCATCATGCAGGGTCATGCTTAAAACTGTTCAATCTTTCAGCATCATGCTGCATCATACTAAATCTTTTAGCACATACTGCATCATGCTGCATCATGCAGGGTCATGATAAGTATCATGATAAAAAATCCTGCATCATGCAGCATCATGCAGGGTCGGGTTTGTATACAATACCCTGCATCATGCAGCATCATGCAGCATCATGCAGGGTCGGGTTTGTATACAATACCCTGCATCATGCAGCATCATGCAGCATCATGCAGGGTCGGGTTTGTATACAATACCCTGCATCATGCAGCATCATGCAGGGTTATCCATGTCAGGTATTTAATGCACTACCCTGCATGCATCATGCAGCATCATGCAGGGTCAGCCATGTCAGATGGTTAATGCACTACCCAGCATCATGCAGCATCATGCAGGGTCGGGTTTGTATGCAATACCCTGCATCATGCAGCATCATGCAGCATCATGCAGGGCCATCCATGTCAGGTCTTTAATGCACTACGGTAACCCTGCATCATGCTGTTTGATGCTGCATCATGCAGGGTCTTGCTAAATACGTCATATCCGTATACCATAATGCAACATTCTGACTCCACCAATTAGAGACGTCGTTACATATAGTAGATCATATTAATATCGGGTTTGCTCTAACGGTATTTGTATTTGGGGCAGTTGTTGTGGAATGACGGCATTATTTGCTTTGTTGTTGTTGTTGCTGTTGTTGTTGTTGATGTTGTTGTGAACTCCCCGCGCCGACTTTTCGCGGCGCCCAGAGTAGCGTATCACGATAATTCAATAGTCCACGAGAATCCTCATTACATGGAATAGCAGGGCATAACGAAACATACCCTTAATGCCCTAGTCAGACACACACATACAGATTCTACGGATGCTACGGATGGCTCGTCCGTATCTATCCCTTCTATCCGTAACTGTCCGTATCGCATCCGCAGGGTCCTCAAGTTTCAAAATTCAGGCGCGGACGAGTAAACCGTAATGATCCGTATCTGAAGGCATTCATCCGCATTTATCCGTATCTAATCCATGTCTAAATATATCATTCCGCGGTCCACCCCAAGTTGTCGACTGATACGGTTTCATGCGGATCTTTACCTTTAGTTACGGTTAGTTAAGGGTCTCGTTCTGCGTATTGTTATTGACTTTTAACTTCAGAAACGTTTCAAGATGGATAGCTTGCGCTCCAATACTGACAGATACCTATTTGTGCGGATCAATGTGGATAATTGCGAATAGCTAATTTCAGATACGGATAAATACGGATTGTTACGGACTCCTGCGTTCCATTAACTTCTTGTGCGACGATCTCTACCACTTTGGCAAAAATAATGATACTTGAACCCAGAATTCTGGGAAGGTTTCTCGATCTACATATACTGGATGGTATTTTGATATAATCATTGGTGTCTTCTTAGTTGCACAGCCATGGATAACGAACGCAGACTACTCTTGCTGAGACTCAGCAAATCCAACATGAACCTCGCACTCATCTATGCACAGCTCTTGTGCATCTGGATGGCACGCCGTCGGGAGAGGAGGTGGTGGGTCCGCCGTTGGATCACTTTCAAACCGGAACAGGGAGCGTATGGCAACCTCATGATGCTCTTGAGGAACGAGGATGTGGTAGCGCTCCGCAACTTCACCAGGCTCACCCCGAGATGTTCCGAGACGTGATGGAGCGACTCGCGCCGAGACTACAGAAGAAAGACACACATGGTACAGAAACTCGCATGAGGTTGGACTGAAGGTGGCCATCACATTCAGGCACCTGGCCACAGGGGACTGCTACAAGTCGATGATGTACCTGTTCTATGTGCCGCACAACATCATCTCCCATATAGTCCGTCTGTCAGGCCATTTGGGACGAGTACGGCGGAGGTTGATGCATGCTACTCCAGACGGTGGAACTTTCACCATGTGCTAGGTGCCTTGGATGGCAAGCACATACGCATCCGGTGTCCTGCCCACAGAGGGTCCCAGTTCTACAACTACAAGGTGTACCACTCCATTGTGCTCCTAGCCCTCGTTGACGCGAACTACAGGTTCATGTGGGCCCAAGTCGGTGCCCCAGGGGCAGAATCTGATGCACAGCTGTGGAACGAGTCGGCTATGCGAGACGCGGTCATCTCCAACACCATCGGCATCCCCGAACCTGAACCTCTGCCTGCCGACGACCGTCAGATGCCGTATTTCATCATCGGGGACAACACATTGGCACTCAATGAGTGGATGATGAAGCCCTTCGCTGCTACGCCTCTGGAAGAGAACGAACTGGTCTTCAACTATCGCCTTTCTCGTGTCAGACGATGTGTGGAGAATTCGTTTGGCATATTGACCAACCGCTGGGGCTGCCTGCTCACAGCCCTCTGATAGGAGCCGCAGAACGTGGAGACCATGATGCTTGCGTGTGTGACACTCCACAATATGCCAAGGACGGCCTGCACAGATGATGGTGCACTTGACGACCGTGAGAACGAGCAGCACAACCTCATCGCCGGCTCGTGGAGAGATGATGATGTGCTGTATGATTTGGAGAGGCGGCTGTACGGCAACAACACCAGCAGGGCGGCGAAGAGACAGAGACTGTATCTAAATCACTACTACAACGGAGAGGCCGGGTCGGTGCCATGGCAGTGGCGTATGTTGCAGTGATGGTGCGGTGCAATGCTTGTTAATTGTAACAGTGGGGTGACCATTTCATAAACTTGTTAATTGCAAAAGTTGGGTAACCATTTCATAAACTTATTTGACCTTTATTTATTTAGTTGTCCAATTAATAAAGGTTTGTGAAATAAAGGTAAATACATTAATGGTCAAATAAATCAATTAATATATCTTGGACCTTTTATTTTTTTTTTATTTTAATCTTGATCCCATCTATAATTGAAGGTGAAATCAATAAATGCCCAATAAAGGTCAAATAAATATAGGTGTAAGAAAGCAGTAATTCAATATAATATTCCAATAATTTGTAGATGTAACTTGTTCAAAATGCAAATGGCGAAAGGACGCTATCCGTGACGTCAGCCCTTCTATCCGCATCTATCCGCATCGTGTCAATTCAGAGGGAACGTATCTAACCGCTGACATCCGCTGACATCCGCATTTATCCTCAACCATCCGTATCTATCCGCATCTATAGGTAACTGTATCCGTAAATTCATGAAGAAAATAGGCCAAGCCCACAAATTCTGTGAAAGACTGCGGATTTTATCCGCAACTATCCGCCCTATCCGCAATGTGTGTGTCTGACTGGGGCATTAGGCCAGGGCATATGTCAAAAGACCGGGGGAAAATGGCAACAGAAATGCCACTATTGTTTTCATGTCGCGGAATATGTCCTGTTCAACGTATAACAAATCGCAAGTAATCGGAGGTTAGCAAATTTGCTATGTTTGCACTGAAAGTTTTAATTTATAATTGCAAATCGCGAACAACTGGATTTAAAAGAAAAAGAGTATGACACCAGTGCATACATGTAAGTGTTAAATAACATTTAGACAAAAGTTATTTAGACAAAAGTTATTAATAAATTGTTCATACGTCCGACGTCCGTATCTACATATCATTGGTTCTTAAGTTATCATATAAATGCCATTACTGATTATGTCCAGCATCCATAGTTACCAGTCTATTGTCTCGACTACATTTATATAACACCAATTCCTTATTGGCTATGGTTTATATCTCCTCTACAACACTCAACTATGTGGACAATATCTACCAATCACTAGTTTATGCCTACAAGTGTACAGTCCAAATATGTCCATCTATGACCCATATATGCTTCTTTCGCGTTCATACATACCTGCCTAATAGTCAACATCTGCATTCCACCTTCCATACGTGTATCTATGCGTGATATTTAGTTTGAACTTTATTTATTTTACAACAATTACAAACACCTATATTAATGCGTTCGTTGACACTGATGGAGGCGTATGGGTGGTCCTTACTGTGCGAGGAAACCGGAGTACCCGGATGAAACCCTCTTGTCTGGTCTGGCGACCACATACTATCTCACGTACTGCCCTGGCTTTGGTGAGAAGCGTGCTCGTTACCGATTGCGCTAACCCGACAACCGATGCGTGATATTTAAAACCCGTATTAGGCTCACATACGTTACTAGCACAGGAGTAATATGCCAAATATTACATGAACATGGAAACAAAATCTAGAAAGCTGAATTGTTCACCAAAGTAAACCGAGGCTTAACTAAGTCCAGTGAAATAAAGTTTACATCCTTAAACTTTGAGCTCGATCTGTAATTCAAGGTAGCGGCCAATATTGCCGCCAAAAATATTAATATCCTAACTTTTGAACTAATGACCATAAACTCATGCAAAATACACCTATTAATGGATTCTAGGGCGCATTGGTTGTATTTCTAAAGTAATTCGGTGCAGTAAATGTCAAGGTCAGATGATAAACTAAGGTCAAGGTCAAATTTTCTCCAAAATTTGATACATAAAATGCAGATAAAAGAATGGTTTTGTTCCACCCCAGATGGAAGGATGGTTTCTTTCTCTCACTGGAAAATCCTATGGTACCAGATGGTCGTAATCATCTTTTTGAATAGAGGGAGACGGGGATCGATATGTGGACATGCGATGGAGACAGATGGAGAGAGATGAACAGACAGACGGGAAAGAGAGATGGAAGGAGATGTAGTGAGTTGTAAGATGTATATATACGGCAGAGACAGAAATGGAGAGAGGTGATCACACGATGGAAGACATTGGGGTGGTGTGAGGTGGACACACTAGGGAAGATAGGGAGATGGAGAGCGGTGGACACGCGAGGTAAGACAGTGAGATGGACAGCGGTGGACATACGAGGGAAGAGAAGGACATGGAGAGCAGTGGACACACGAGGGAAAACAGTGATATGGAGAGAGATGGACATACGAGGGAAGAGAGGGAGATGGAGAGAGGTGGATACACGAGAGAAGACAGTGAGACGGTGAGAGGTGGACATACAAGGGACGCTAGGGACATGGAGAGCGGTGGACACATGAACGAATACAGTGAGATGGTGAGAGGTGGACACACGAGGGGAGACAGTGAGACGGACAGAGATGGACGCACGAGGGAAGACGGTGAGATGGAGAGAGGTGGGCACACGAGGCAATATAGTAAGAAGTAGGTAGATTGAGATACGATGGAAAAGTGGAAGATAATTAGAGTTAGACGCACGAGGAAATAGAGTGAAATTAAGAGAGGTGGACGCATGAGAGAAGAGAGGGACATGGTGGGAGACGGACCCGCGAAGGAAGAGAGTGATATGTAGAGAGGTGGATACACTAAAGATCAGAGTGAGATGGAGAGAGGTGGACACACGAGGAAATAGAAGGAGATAGAGAGAGAGGTGAACACACGTGGGAATATAGGGAGATGGAGAGAGGTGTAAACACGAGAGAAGACAGTGAGATGGAAAGACGTGGATACACGAGGAAATATATGGAGATGGAGAGAGATGGAGAGACGTGGATACACGAGGAAATATATGGAGATGGAGGATGGAGAGATGGAGAGACGTGGATACACGAGGAAATGTATGGAGATAGAGAGAGGTGGACACACGAGGGACGAAAGTGGCATGGAGACTGACGAAGGTGAAGTAAGGTTGACATATAATGGATGGAGTGAGATGGAGAGAGGTGGAAAGACGGTGGAGATAGGGAGAAGAGAGATGAAGAAAGGAGGACAGAGGGAGGAGATGGAGAGAGGTGGACACAAGGTGGAAGAGAGGTACATGTTGATTGAGAGAAGTGGACAGATGGCTAGCTTGGTTTTCCTGGCATTCTGACGTCAACTGACCACCATAATTCTAAATGGATTACAGGCCCCAATCCGACGGTGCCAACGGATACTCGGGGCATAGCCCTACAACTCAGTATATGTCTACATTGGGCTGCTTGGCTTGTTTGACCAGCAGCCGTGCCAATACAATTTAGGGGATGGTCGATTTGCCATTTTTCGTGGCTTTCTGACTTCAACTGACCACCATACTTATACATGGGATTCAAGCACCAATCCGATGATGCCGACGGATACTGCGGACATAGTCCTAAAACACAGTGTATGTCTACATTGGGCAACTTGGCTTGCATGGCTAGCCGCCATGTTATTTTAATTTAGGTGGTGGTCGATTTCCGTGGCTTTCTGACTTCAACTGATCACCATAATAGTAATGGGATTCAGGCCCCAATCCAATGGTGCCGTCGAATATTCGGGACATAGCCCTACAACTCAGTATTTAGGGGTGGTCGATTTGCCTATTTTCGTGTCTTTCTGAATTCAATTAACCACCATAATAATAATTGGGATTTAGGCCCCAATCCGATGGAGCCGACCGACGGATATTTGGGACATAATCCGACAACACAGTATATGAATACATTGGCCAACTTGACTTGTTTGACCAGCCGCCATGCCATTCTAAATTAGGAGGTTGTCGATTTGCCGATAAACGTGACATTCTGACTTCAACTGACCACCATACTTGAAAATGGGATTCAGGCCCGAATTCGACGGTGCTGACGCATACTCGTGACATCGTACTACAACACAGTATAGATCCACAATGGGCAACTTGGCTTGTTTGACCAGCCGCCATGCCATTTTAATTCAGTGGTTTGTCTATTTGACCATTTTCTTGGTTTTCTGACTTCAACTGACCACCATATTTGTAAATGGGGTTTAGGCCAAAATCCGACAGTGCCGACGGATACTCGGGACATAGACGTACAATTCAGTATGTGTCTACATTTGGGCAACTTGACTTGTTTGACTAGCCGTCATGCCATTTTAATTTCGGGGCGGTAGATTAGCCATTTCTGACAGTGTACGCTATTTCCGGCGGCTGTACACTGCAGGGCAGATTCTTTACCGGATGAACTTCCGGCGGGCAACTTCAGCTTAGTACAAAAATGGCATTGATGAGGAATTCTGTCTTTCTTGTAACGACGTCTCTGATTGTCGGAGTCAGAATGTTGCATTATGGTATACGGCAATGACGTATTTAGCAAGACGCTGCATGCTGCTGTATGATGCAGCATCATGCAGGTTAGTGTATTAATGACACTGCATGATGCTGCATGATGCAGGGTGGTATATTAAATACTTGACCCTGCATGACCCTGCATGATGCTGCATAATGCATGGTAGTGTATTAAAGACCCTGCATGACCATGCATGACCCAGCATGATGCTGCATGATACAGAGTAGTGTATTAAAGACACTGCATGACCCTGCATGATGCTGCATGATGCAGGGTAGTGCAGAAAGACTTGACCCCGCATGACCCTGCATGATGCTGCATGATGCAGGGTGGTACATTAAAGATCCTTATAGTACAGGTATTTAGCAATACCCTGCATCATGCAGGACCTTTTAGCTCGATACTGGAAAACAATTATCACAACCCTGCATCATGCTAATTACTTTTGACGTACGGAAGGTTCAATATTCATCATGTAGCAAGACCCTGCATCATGCAGGATTTTTTAGCACGAGGCTGAAAAATAATTACCATGACCCTGCATGATGCTGAAAGATTTAGCATCATGCAGGATTTTTCTGCATGCTGCTAACAGTTTTAAGCATGACCCTGCATGATGATGCAGCATCATGCAGGTAGTATGATGCAGCATGATGCAGGTAGTATGATGCAGCATCATGCAGGTAGTATGATGCAGCATGATGCAGGGTAGTACATTAATGACCCTTTTAGTACGTCATAACCATGTCACATTGAGGTCATACAGCAATAGTTATAACCCTCGCCATTTCACTTAATATTCACTTCCCAAGCAACCATAAAAAGAACAGAATGATGTGGACAAAAGTAATGCGTTTTATGAGGTTCGAACTCTCGACCAGATAAAATGAACAAAGGTTCTGCAAACGTATGGACATTCTCCAGCTTCGATACCACTGAGCCACACTACATGTCTATTTCGGGCACCAAGATACACTATTATATGCACGTGTGCTTTGCCATGTTGTTATTATACACGAAAACGAGGCTATGATACGATAACACACCTGATCCACCTATATTTGGACTCATCGATTGACCTCCGGCAACTTATTATCGTCTGTCATTTATACATAACCCCCATGTATATTTATAGCTGATTGTTTATGTCAACGAACGATCAACATGGCCAACTTAGAGTTGCTAACTTTTTTTTAGAATTGTTTAATATTAGCAATTGTAGAAGTGCACACTTTCTTAAGAGAACATACCATACAAATGGCGATTAAATTCTGACAAGGGAGACAACCTGCTAAGCTGACGAGTACGTCGTTTCATTGGCTAAGCTATCGCGTGTGCACGCGATAGTGTTTTGCGTGCGCACGCAATAGCTATCGCGTGTGAACGCAATAGCTATCGCGTGCGCACGCAAAACCCTATCGCGTGCGCACGCAATAGCTATCGCGTTCGCACGCAAAACCTATTGCGTGCGCATGCGAAAGTAAAACATATTTCCGTGTCCCCTCTGTGCCACTGTACAAACACGCCGGATAACCGATTGCAAAAATCACTCTTCCATGTGTTACATTAACGAGATCAGTTAAAGCAACCCTCGCGAGACGTTATGTAGCGGGGTAGCAATCTTGTTTCTAGTATATGGACTATAAATAGCTTAGCCTATGACAATTCATTGGTGGATGTGGTAACTTTTTTGTAATGGCCATTTTCAGGGACTTCGGCCCGACTCTCATATTTAAAAAATGGCAATTCACATTTTTGTTTTTAAAATGCGATTTAATGGCAATAAATAACTGCGGTAAAGGGACATGAACGGTTCTATAGTAGTACATGTATGCCGATGCAGCTAACTTACTCAGCTGTGATGTACGGAGCCCAGCCGGGGACATGGCTTTTTTTTTATTAATTCGTTCCCACGAAATAACAATTCGTTCCCTCAATGTAACAATTCGTTCCTTCGAATTAACAATTCGTTCCCACGATATAACAATTCGTTCCCACGTATTAACAATTCGTTTCCGTGGGAACGAATTGTTATTTCGTGGGAACAAATTGTTAAATCGAGGGAACGAATTGTTAATTCGTGGGAACAAATTGTTAAATTGAGGGAACAAATGGCTGTGATTATGTAATAAATTCAGCATAATAAAAATTAATAAATTTATCCTAAAATTTAAAATTTCTCCCTCAAAATATACTTTGCTCGATAAATATACTTTGCAATGTTGGTGAAATAGGATACGTTTCTGAATATCTGTTGACAATCACAACTCGCAATCAACCAGGGGCCCGTTTCACTAAATTTCGTACGACTAAAATGTTCGTAAGTGCAAATGTACATGTAGGATAGTCTGTAAATTGCAATTGATGGATTTACATTTATTGAGCATAGCCTATGCTCAATACATGTAAATGTAATACTTGTTTACAAGAAAACATTGTTAATATAGAATTTACAAACTATCATAATTTTGTACTTACTAACATTTTAGTCGTACGAAGTTTAGTGAAACGGGCCCCAGTTTCATTGGCTGAGCCTACTGAGCCTACTGAGCCTACTGAGCCTAAGCTGTAGCCAATCAGGCTGATGTATTTCATACAATATTCAATATTAGCACAGTACAGACGGTGTTGTAATCAGGGGTGATTTGATTGAATGTCTCTTGCGCAACAATTTAGATTATCATAGGCGTCGCCAGGGAGTGGGGGGTTCGGGGTAGGGGGCTGAGAACAAACCCTCTCTAAAATGAGGTAGAAACGCTGGAAATTAAATGTAGAAATAAAACAAACTTCCAGTGGAGGACCACCGAACCCCCCGACTAACGAGAGTGGATACTAGTCAACACCCCTCCGCCCCTCTGCAAAGTTCCTGACGACGCCTACATTTATGGTCAGGTATACAGTGGATGACATGGCAGACATATGTAACCAACACCGGATGTTGCGACATGATAGTAATATAATATACGAGATGTACACCGGATAGATATTCATAATATTAAGTTGAACATACAGATATTTCACACTTGCTGCCGAACTTAACGTTACACTGCTGAATTAATTGCTGTCGTCTGCTGTTTATTTTTTATTTTATGTTTTCTCATCAAAAACATGGTTTGGCAACATTTTATTTCAACTTATTTCAACAATACTTAGTCTCTTTACAAAACTTAACATTAGAGAAATATTGTTATAACTTCTGTTTCCTATATCTAAAATGCGTAATATTTCGCACATGCTTTCCTATAAGGCTCTACTACCATGCTGTGTCAAATCCATGACCGTCCAACCCCCGCTGATTCCAAGGTCAAGGTCAAATACTTAGTCTCTTTACAAAACTTAACATCAGAGAAATATGTTGTAACTTCTATTTCCTTCATCTAAAATGCTTAACATTTCACACATACATTCCTGTAAGGTTCTACTACCATGCTGTGCCAAATCCACGACCGTCCAACCCCCGCTGATCCCAAGGTCAAGGTCAAATACTTACTCTCTTTACAAAACTTAAGATCAGAGAAATATGTTATAACTTCTATTT